>JAMYXO010003451.1:0-20141 GCA_033310375.1 Conus canariensis | reverse complement strand
AGATCAACTTTCTTACACAGTTTAATGAAGCCTCTGAAGCAGCTAAATGAGAGGCTCTGGTTGGTCAGAGGGTTAAAGTCCTAGACATCAGATTAAGACAGGCTAAGTATGAGCCGATTGTAGGCAAGTCTTACATTCCACTGCCTCCAACATTGGTTGCAAAGAAAGCAGTTCTGAACATAAAGAATTCAGACGACAAATGTTTTATGTGGTGCGTTCTTGCTAGGCTGCATCACGTTGCCAAAAATGCAGAGAGAGTATCTAACTATTTACAGTGGGCCAATAATCTTAACTTTAACGGTCTTGAATTTCCTATGGCTGTAGACAAAATTGATCAGTTTGAAAAACAAAATCCACCAATAACTGTTAATGTCTACACATGGTCTGAAAAACCAACCTTCTGCCAATTAGAGTGTCAAAGAACAGCCCAACAATAGGCGAACCAACCAAAACTCATGTAGACTTACTCCTAATGCAAAGCCTTAATGGGTTGCACTACACTCTAATACGCACAATGAGTAGATTACTAGTGCATACTACAAAACAACATAGCAAACAAGAATTTTGTAGAAAATGTTTAACAAGAATTCCGTCTGTTCAAGCAGCGACGTGAACATGTAAAACATTGTCTCAGCCCAGTTGACTGCAATACAGAACTAATTATGCCAAGAGAAGGCAGTAAGGTTAGTTTTAAGAATTACAAAAAACTCCAGAGGTCTCCATACGTTGTTTTACGCAGACTTTGAATCGCTTATTGTTCCTTATGAAGGACCTGCTCCAAAACATTTACCAAAAACAGTTATAATGAATAACCACCAGATTTGTTCATTTGCCTTCATTGTTGTCAGGTCAGATGGTGAACATTCAAAGCCAGAATTATACAGAGGACCACATGCAGCAAAACATTTCTTAAAACGCATGCAAGAAGTTCGTAATGTCTGTTCTAATAATCTAGTCCTATCCGATCTTAAGATGACCCCTGAAGATCAAGATCGCTATGACTCAGCCATCACTGTTGGATTTGTGGTTTAGAGCTAACACCTAAAAGTTTAAAACCCAACAGTAAGAGATCATGATCACATTAGCGGAGAATTCAGAGGAGCAGCGCATAACAATTGCAATCTTCAACTAAAGTTTGATCCTAGGACTTGGAGACTTCCTATATTCTTTCATAACTTGCGAGGTTACGACTCTCACCTTATAATGCAAGCAGTAACTAGCGATTTCAGGGTGTCATGCATTGCGCAGTCATCAGAAAAGTACATGTGTTTCACTTTAAATAATTTATCTTTTTATGACTCTATGCAACACCTGATGGGATCATTAGAGTCACTGGCTCTGTCCTTAAAGTCCTGCCCAATAACAGAAGAATATTTTGACCCAACGCTCGTTAGAAAGGGCGTTTACCCTTATGAGTACATGAACAGTTGGGAAAGGTTTGACGAAGATACACTTCCGCCTAAAGGCGCGTTCTTTTCTAGTCTTAGAGGAAAGGACATCAGTGATTCTGATTACCAGCATGCTCAAGATGCGTGGCAGAAATTAGAGTGTAAAAGATGGGAGACTATCATGATTCCTATTTAATGGCGGATACCTGTTTGTTGGCGACGTCTTTGAAAATTATAGGAAGACCTGCATAAAACATTACAGCTTGGATCCTGCGCATTATATTTCTGCGCCTGGGATGAGTTGGGATGCTTTCTTAAAATTTACAGGAATACAGATTGATTTATTGTCTGACCTGCCAATGCTTCAGATGATTGAAAACGGATTGCGTGGAGGAATCAGTATGGTGTTGCACCAGTACGGTAAAGCAAACAACAAATACTTGGGCGACTATGATCCAAGTAAAAGGTCTAACTATCTCATGTATTTAGATGCAAACAATCTGTATGGATGGGCAATGGCGCAATCACTTCCATTACGCAACTTTAAAATGTACACAGGACTCAAAGACATTCAAAAGTTTTTAAAATGGCTACCTGCTCTAGAAGCTGATCGTAAAAGAGGCCTCATTCTAGAAGTTGATTTAGAATATCCTCATGAACTTCATGATTACCATAATGACTATCCATTAGCGGCAGAAACCCTAAAAGTGTCAATGACAGAACCACCTAAACTTGTGCCTAATCTTCGTGACAAAAAAAATATTGTCTGTCATTACAGACTTCTCCATTTTATTTAAGACATGGTTTAAAGTTAACAGCAGTTCATCGTATAATTGCATTTGATCAAGAACAGTTCATGAAACCATACATCATGAAGAACACTGATCTCAGAAACTAAATCCACAGATGCATCAGAAAAAGACTTTTTCAAGTTGATGAACAACAGCTGTTTGGAAAGACTATGGAAAATCCGCACAAGCGTAAAGATGTTAGATTGGTCACCAGAGAGAACGATGCAATTAAGCTGGTGTCAAAACCTAATTATCAGGACTTCAGAAGATTTCATGATCAGCTTTTTGGCATAATGATGAAAAAAAAGAAAGTCAAATTGGATAAGCCCGTTTTTATTGGGTTTACTGTTTTAGAATTATCAAAGCTTTTGATGTTAGAATTTCTTTTACGAACTACTTTAAACCCTTGTATCCTGAGTCCAAAGTACTTTACACAGATACAGATTCCTTTGTAATCGACATCCCTACTGAAGATATCTATAAAGACATGGAATTAGAAGTGGCTAAAGGGCATGCTGGATGGTACGACACATCTGATTTATCCTAAAGATTCGCCTTTGCATTCAACTGTTAACAAGAAGGTTTTAGGTAAGATGAAGGATGAAATTATCTGGAGATGTGATCAAGGAGTTTGTTGGTTTGAGGTCGAAAATGTACAGTCTTTCAAGCCAAAAAAAAAGTTGTTAAAAAAGCAAAGGGAATATCTCGTAGTGTTGTGCAGTCAAGCATATCCCATGACAACTAAAAAAAGCATTGTTTGACAATAAGACTTTTCATCATGACAACGTAAAACTACGATCTAATCTACATGAGATCAACACAACTGTTGTAACAAAGAAGTCATTAGATAGAACAAACACAAAACGTGTGTTTGTTAATCCAGAGTTTTCATATGCAAACGGGCATTGGGAAAACAGCATAATTACATACCTTCCACGGGTTTATATTTTTTCCTCAAATGTATCTAGAAGCTCAATCATATTAATTTCCAATTCAGACAATTTTTTTCTCATGTTTGCTTGATGGGCACGAATTTTTTTTATTTTTTCAAGATATTTCTTTATCCGTTATTCTGATAATCAAAATTTGGGATCGTAGGCGATCAGGATGCGTTGCCGTGTACCGATGATCCACTTAATTGTTTCCTTAATAGCTGAACACGTATCTATGATTCTTGTATTAATTCTAAGGTCTCTTTTTTTATCATCTTTTTAGTTTCATGTAAGATTTCTTCCTTTTGAGCTTCCATTTTAAACTCAAATATTTACGTAAATTAATTAAGCGGAACTGTGTCTGGCGGGATTATTTGCAGTTCTTCCTTCACAAAAGATCTTTGAGGGGCTGGTCGTTTTGTTGTGCCAGTTTCCGTAAATAATACACGGCGGATTCATTTCCAAACAATTTTTTTTATCTCATATGGATCAACACTCCAAACTGGATCGGTTGCCCTGATGCGGGTGTCCCCTTCCGCTTCTCCCGGTGAATAAAGGTATCTCACTTTTAAACCAAATGGCAATAGTTTGCTTGATGAAGACTCTCCTTCAACAACATTTATTTTTTTGTTTTTTGATTGCTTGTACTGGTTTTAGCCCTTTAAATTCTTCATTATTCAATTGCGCGCAAAACTGAGGGCAGTCTTTTTACCCATTCTGTGTTGCGAAAATTGTCAATCAGCTCTCTGTAATACTGGTAGGAGAAAAGTCTTTCAGATAACTGTTTGTTAAAGTTTTCAACCAAAGCCTGTGATCTGTGAACACCCGGAATGCCTCTTTTAATGGTAACTCTATGTTTTAACAATAATTGATTCACTTGACCTTTAAATTCTTTTCCGTCATCGACTTGAATCATGCGAGGGATAAGTTAAGGGGCCTCGTTGATATATCAGTTGTATAGCGACAGCAACAGCAGAAGCACTCTTTTGTGTTAATGGTTCAGCATCTTTGTATCTTGAAGCTATGTCAATGACTGTAAGTGCGTACTTAAATCTTTTTCGTCTAATCGTATCATGGGGTAAATATAGAAGATCCATTTGATGGGTGTCGTTCGGTATTGTGTTGACAAAGGGTGGTCTTTGTAGTTTTTTAGGCGCTGGTAAATAAATTTGCCAAATCGCTTGTTTAGATAACCATTCCTTTGCTGTTTGTTCACTGACTCCAGCTGCTTGGCTTAGCTTTTTAATTGCTGTTATTCCCTTCCAATATCCTTTTGGCGAATAATAGATCTTGTTCAATTTTTATTCAGCCAATATTATGCGCAACAAAATACACAACGGTCATACCAAAGGCAATAAACAATATTTCTTGCATCTTTTGTTTTTCTGATGGTTGATAAAAATCGCTGAATTTGGGGGGGGGGGGGGGGGGGGCAATGTCTCGATTGGCTTGCCTGTTACAAGATAAATATTCTTTTATTGCTTGATCAACATCTTTAAATGTGTAAGCTACATGTCCCTGTTTTTTCAGTTCATCGTTAATAAAATCTAACTGCTCAATTCTCTGCTTTTCATACGCAGCTTGTGCTGCGGCTAGTTGCTCCATAGCTTTGTTATGTCTTTTTCTCTCGCCGTCATCCCGTAGTTTACTAAATGCGTAATTACTTCCGCTAAAAGCAAGCGCATTAACCACAGCGCCCCCAATCATCATTACGAGTGAAGCCATTTTTTATAAATGTATTTTTTTAATTTTACATATTAATACTGTCTGGAATTATTCCTTGCTTAACTAGAAAATCTTTCGTAGCAAATGAAGCTGTAATAACAGCAATCAGCTTTGCTGAGTCTTCAAAGTCTAGTTTGCCAAGATCTGCTGGTTTTATTTTTAACAGGCTTTTACCAAGCATTGTGTATCCTACACTTAGGCCTCCAATAACAGCAGAATAGTATACAAGGTTAGTAATAGTTTTTTCGGTGCTCATTTTTAAAAAATAAAATAATATTTATTTATTAATAAAACATGAACTGCGATGATCTACTACAGCTTCAGGGCAGCCTAAACGTTCCTGAACTTATGATTACAAATGATCAAGTTGATGACCAAGATATTATGCCCAAAATAAAAGGAAAAGATGCTCCCAGGATTCACCGAAAGGGGGAGAGAATGATGAATCCATCGGTGCTCAACCAATCATGACTGCAAATCCCAAACGGACTATGAACATGGACCAAATGGAATATCCATGTGTCTGTGGAAAGCGTTTCGCTACCACCCGTGGCATGAAGATCCACAGAACAAAGATGGGATGTGTGAAGACTCATCTGAATGAGCAGCAGCGCACTGCATCAGCAGATAAGATGTCGGAAGACCAAGGCCAGGATTTAAACCACAGTGCCAAGGACATCCACGCTGTTGGTTCGGATGAGGAATTTGCACAGGCCCTCGATGCCAGGCGCCTGAAACTCAACCTGCCACGAGCAAACGAAACTGAAGATTGGGAGAAACTGGATGCAAAAATCGTCCAAAGACTCGATGCACTGATAGGGAAAAGCACCCTGGAACACAAACTAGCCACATATGGGGACATTGTGTATGCCACATGTAGAGACGCCTATGGAGCAAAACTACCCAAAGAGAAAACACCTCCAAAGAAATCCAGACGCCAAGAAAAGATGGACAAGATCAGGGTCCAAAAGAAAAACCTCAAGATGCAAATGAAGACCGCACTGCCAGCTGAAAAACAAGGCTTGGAAAAACTGTGGAAAGACCTGAAAGAAAAACACAGTGCCCTCAGCAAAGCGGAATCTGTGAGGAAGAGGAAGAGCAAAAAGAAGAAGACACAAGAGCGCTTCTTCAGAGACCCCTTCCAGTTTGCCAGAACACTGTTTGAGCAGCCAAAATCTGGGACCCTAAGTGTGGACAAAGGAGTTCTTGAGCAGCATCTGAGGAAAACATACTCTGACCCACAGAGCAAAGCACCACTCGACATTCAAGGTCTGGTGTGGCCAACCAACCCTGAGGAACAGTTCAATGGCAAGCCTCCAACGTTGGCGGAAATCAAGAAGGTGGTCGACAAGCCAGAGCCAAATCATCACCAGGGCCAAACGGAATACCTTACCAGCTTTACAAGAAATGTCCCAAGGTGCTGGAGTGGCTCCACAGGCTGCTGCGATCGGCTTGGAGAAACCAGAAGATCAGCGGCAATGGATGACGGCAGATGGTGTGTACATCCCCAAAGAGCAAAACTCAAGTGACATTAGCCAGTTCAGGCCAATATCACTACTGAACGTCGAAGGGAAAATCTTCTCTGTCATGGCAGCAAGGCTGACCAAGTACCTGATGGAAAACAAGTACTTGGATGTGTCAGTCCAGAAAGGTGGCATCCCAGGCGTGGCGGGCTGTGTAGAACACGCCACAATGATCTGGGACGCAATCCAAAAAGCAAAAACAGAAAAGAGAGACCTGGACGTAGTGTGGCTTGATCTGGCAAACGCATATGGATCTGTGCCCCATGAGATGATACAGTTGGCTCTTGAGATGTACCATGTGCCAAAGAACATCCGCGACATGCTCAAGAAGTACTTCAATGGCTTCTCAATGCGGTTCTCTACCAAGGAGTACACAACAGACTGGATCAACTTGGAAGTGGGTATTGCAATGGGCTGTGCAATTTCCCCAATACTGTTCGTGCTGGCAATGGAACTCATCTTGAAAGCAGCAACAAACAACGCAAGACAAACAGACCTTGGCGATGGATACAAGATGCCTCCTCTCAAGGCCTTCATGGATGACACTACAGTGATTTCATCCAGAGAAGACGAGACACGTCATGTGCTGGAGAGGCTGGACGACATAGTTGCCTCATCCAGAATGAAGTTCAAGCCAAAGAAATCACGGAGTCTCTCACTGAGGAAAGGAAAAGTGGCCGGATCTGTGGTCTTCAGTGTTGCCAACCAGGCCATTCCAACAGTCACAGAAGAACCAGTCAAGAGCCTTGGAAGATGGTATGATGATACGCTGAAAGACACACAAAGAGCAAAAGAAACCAAGCAGATGGCGGAGGAAGGCTTGGAGACCATTGACCAGTGTGGGCTCCCTGGCAAATACAAGGTCTGGTGTCTGCAGTTCATGCTGATACCAAAGCTGCTATGGCCTCTGATGATATACGACATCTGCACCAGCATAGTGGAGGCAATGGAAGCCAAAATCAACAAGTTCACAAGGAAATGGCTTGGTGTCCCACCCTGTCTGACTGACATAGCGCTGTACTGTCGCCAAGCAAAGCTGAAACTACCCCTGAAATCCATCCTGGAGGAATACAAAGCAGGGAAGATCAGACTTCAAAGCATGCTGGAGGACTCAGGAGACAAGGTGGTAGAAGCAATCAAGCCCCAGCTGAAGACAGGCAGAAAATGGAAAGTTCAAGAGGCGATGGATTCTGCAAAAGAAAGTCTCAAGATCAGAGAAATAACAGGACACACACAGACCAACAGACAGGGAATGGGGGTGACCAAAACTGAATGGTGGTCAAAGGCCAAAGGAAAAGCCAAAAGAGACATGATGATTCAGGAGATGAGAAAAGAAGAAGACCAAAAAAGACTCCAAAAAGCAGTCCAGCAGAGCCAGCAAGGGCAATGGACAACGTGGGAGAATGCACTCCAAAGAAGTCTCACTTGGAATGACATTTGGCACATGGCCCCTCTCAGGATCAGCTTCATTCTCAGATCTGCATATGACCTTCTGCCCTCAAATGCAAACCTGGTGAAGTGGGGGAAAACAGACGATCCTGCATGCCCCCTCTGCCATGAAAAACAAACAGTGGAGCATGTCCTAAGCTCATGTAAAGTAGCCCTGGCTCAAGGAAGGTACACATGGAGGCACAACCAAGTGCTCAAAGAAATTGTACAAGTAGTCTGGGCTAGTACCAACACCACAAAAGGGAAAATCAGGACTCCAAAAGCACCCGCAACATTCTTCACGGCAGGAGGCAGCAAATCATGGCCAAGAACAACAGTGCCACTCGAAACATGCAGGCAGAGTCTGCTGGACGGGGCAGATGACTGGGAGTGCACTGCAGACCTCCCAGAATGGAAGAGTCACCCAGAGATCATCAGCAAGAGTGGCATGAGACCAGACATAGTAGTCCACTCTAAGTCAACCAAGCAGCTGATCATGATCGAGCTCACGGTGCCATATGAGAACAGAATGGAGGCAGCTCAAATCTACAAGACTGAAAAGTATGCTGATCTGGCAAACAGCCTGAGGAGAGAAGGCTATCAGGTCAAAGTCCTCACTGCAGAAATTGGAGCTAGGGGGTTTGTAGGAACGTCTGCATACAGCCTCATGAAACAGCTCTCAGTTGCAGGGAAGGAAAAAACCAAAGCCCTGAAAGCAATGGCAGAAGCGGCAGAGAGGTGTTCAAGCTGGATCTGGTCAAGGAGGAACAAAAGTGAACTTCATAAGGCTTAATTTCCCTACAAATATCAGGTGTCCCTGTGGCTCAGTGGTTAAAGCGCGAGTCATTAAGTGGAAAATGAGCATGTCCAGAGGGTCATGGGTTCGAATCCCAGCCATGGCTTGTCCCAAGATGGGAAAAAAAAGGGGCAGCAGAGGGACATCCGGAGTCATGAACCGGGTGTGGCCCAACCCCCCTAGAGTGTCAGGAGATAAGGGCCGAAACACTTGCTTGAAGGGGCTTCTCTTCTGAGGACTCTCTGCTGCCACGCTCTCCACGAGTTTCTTTCTACCCAAAAAGGAAAGGCTGTATTCTTTGGCGGCGTGTGGAAAAACAAAACAGTACCTTGGAAATGAATTCAGCATAGAACAGATTCAACAAATGTCGCCACAAGACATTGTAAAGTATCACAACAGGTATGAAGCGCAACTGGGGTCAAGAATGGTAAAAAGTGTTGGGCAAACGGTTCTTAGTTTGTACACTAAACTAGTTAGTAGATTTGCTCCCATTGATTCTGAACAAGATTTTATGTATGATTTAACGCAGGATCCAGTTTTAACAAAGTCATTAGAGGCTCTAGGATGTGATCTATATTACAGATTTGGAACATTATTGTCGCCATTAATCATGGGATTAATTACTTTTAATCATATAGATTTTGTTTCCCTTCAAAATGACCGAGCCAGAAAATCAGCAGAATCAGAAAACATTGAATCAGGTGGAGAAAGTGACCAGTAAAAAGCCTCCTCATCCTGGGCGCGTTGCAGCAGGGAAAAAATTAGCAGAGTGGAACAAACAAAAAAAATTAATGTTACAATCACAGAATGTAACTCATAATGAAAACATAACACCGCCAACGCCAACAGTGTTGCCACAGCCAGTTGTTTCAATGCCAGCTGTAAATACACAAGAACAAGTTGATTCAAGACCTACAACAACAGGGTTGCCTACAACACCAAAGTCGCCATGGAATATTGAACTTAAAACAGTTGTCATTTTTGGGGTCATTGCTGCTGGGGGTGGTTATTACGGTTATAAAATATATAAACAACGCCAGCAAAAACCAAAGCAGTCCAAAAAATCTCAGCCACTAAATACAGAAGCCGAACAAAAAAGCATGCCAGAACTGCCAACAACAAAAGATCATTTTGATCCATTTTATATGCAATAATATGTTAAGAACTTAATAAATAATTATAAATTGACTTGAATAAGAACTTGGTTGTACTTAGAGGATGACTTAGTTATAATCTTGAGCTGACTTGATTAAGTACTTGAGCTGACTTGATTAAGAACTTGAGTAAGAATTTGAGTTGACTTAATTAAAAACTTGATTAAGAACTTGAGGCGACTTGATTAAGAACTTGGGGTGACTTGATTAAGAACTTGGGGTGACTTGGGGTGACTTGGGGTGAAGGTGCCAAGTGTAACAAAGTGGAAGGAGGTGTCAAGAAAAGTGGAACTGGTAGGACCACTTGACACCTGTTATTTCAGCCGGTTGCTTTGTGACTGAACAGGATGTGCCCCACGCGCTGAGCGGTGATTGGTTGCCTGGTCAGGTGCACGCCGCGAGCTCGGTGAGAGCAGTGGGCTCGCGAGACGTGTTTTATCGATTTTTTGGTCGGAACATAGCGAGACACACACAGTCGGTAAACGGGCCGCTCAGCCTGCTGACTTACTGCGGCGCTATCATTGTGTTGTCTTGGTCTTGCAAAAGTAGCTGACAATCAACTGACTGGTGGTAGACTGTTTGAGGAAGCACAAAAATGAAAAACTTTATCAAAACTGGCTTTCAGTGGAAGACATGCTGGGATAAGTGTGTGGATTTTATGTCAAAAATATAACTCAGTTTTAAAAGACTTTAGAGAGCAATTAAAGACAGTAGTTTTATTTCACATGAAAGATAGAGACGCATTTGATGAATGTATGCGGGAAAATGATGTTATTGAAAACGATCAAGAAAAACAAAGGATTAAGCAAAAACTGAAATCTGAAAAGTTTAGTAAATTAGTATTAAAAACAGACAATCCTACACATTATGTATGTTTGTAAAGTGTTTACTATTAGAGAACTAGTAAATAGGCATTCTGGGTAAGCCGGCGGAGCAACAGCGAAACCGGCTTTAGCCGGTTGGAGCTGGCGGAGGTGGGTGAGCCAGAATGCCTATTTACTAGTTCTCTAATGTGGAGTTTTTGCTCGTTTTTTTAATCCAAGTTTCATTTCTGCTATGGAGTAAGGTTTTTTGTGGTGGAAAATAATCTCCATTTCTGACTCTGTTATATTTGTGTATTTGTTGGCAAATTTCAAAGCTTTGTTGAGTAGTTCTTCATCTATGGATGGATAGAAGTCTACTATGTCAAATGTAATGAACATTGTATTTCTCTGTTTGTTGAGTTTCTTAAACCATTGTATGACTTCATAGCTGTTTTTCCAAAGGTTGTATTCGGTGTTTGATTTTATATCTTCTATAGCCTTTTCCAAAATTCTCTTGCTTATTTTGCCCAGTTCGGATTTCCATCTGAACAGGCCCCAATAAGAACCACAGGCCGCACGTGCAGCAAATGAGATCCGCCTGCACACACAGAGTTGAAATCAAGTCCCGCACACCATAAAAGATCGTTGGCATGCCCCAAAAGACATCCTGAAGATAGCAACGCTAGAAACAAGCTTGTAGATTTTAATACTTCATTTTTAAAAATATTTTTTAACAAATATATATATATATATATATATATATATATACTGTTCAAAAAAAGTTAAGGACCAACATTGAGAATACACAAAAACTTTTAAAAATTCACAAAAATCTAATTGTACCACCTTTGTGGTCCTAACAAATTGAACCACACGCACAAATTGATAGTGAATACGGCAACTGCAATTTTGTGGCACACATTTCTCACGCGCCTTGAAAAACACGTGTCACGACTTGTCATTTTTGGAACAAATTGGGGTGAATTTCTGATGTATTTGGGATCCAAGGAGCATGTGCTGAATCAAAATCATGTGAAGCACGAGCTAAATCAGGCTGTAGGTCATAAAGTATGCTCAACCAAATGTCTTGAAAAGCCACTGTACTGGCGAAAAATGCAATGCAACAGCATGCCTCCACGTCAAAGACTAAACGAGCTGGATCGAGGAAGAGCAATAGGATGGCTCCAAGAAGGAGTTGCAGTCCGGGAAGTTGCACGGAGACTTGGGGTATCACACTCTGTTGTTATCAGACTCAGACAATGCTTTCAAGACACAGGAAGAGTGCAAGAACGACCACGCTCTGGTCGACCCAGAATAACAACACCACGAGAGGATCGACACATTGAAAGGCAGGTCACACAAGAAAGAACAGCAAGTGCAAACAACATCAGACGTCGCCTTAGAGATGCCACAAACACTGTTGTCAGTGATCAGACCATACGAAACCGCCTACACGCTGCTAACCTCCGTGCTCGACGACCAGCCATAAGACCTCGTTTGACTGATGCCCACAGAGCAGCACGCCGAGTATGGTGCACGCAGCACGTGAGATAGACACATGAACAGTGGGCTAACGTGATGTTTACAGACGAGTCGCGGTTCTGCCTGGATCCTACCGATAGACGGAACAGGGTCTGGAGACGCCGTGGGGAGCGTTTTGCAGAAGAAGCTGTCCTGGAAAGGAACCGCTATGGTGGAGGATCCGTTATGATTTGGGGCAGCATAGGCACACGCTACAGAATGGTCCTCTACAATGTGGCAGGGAACTTGAATGGTGCTCGCTACCAACAGAGATTTTGCAACCCCTGGTGTTGCCAGCCCTTCAACAGCTTGGACCTCAGGCAGTCTTTCAAGATGACAATGCACGGCCCCATCGCACCAGAGCAGTAAACACGTTTCTCCAAGCTGCTGGTGTCAACAGAATGCAGTGGCCCACAAACAGCCCAGACCTGAACCCCATCGAACATCTTTGGGATGAGCTGGGCCGGAGACTGCAGCAGCGTCGTCCTCCTCCTGCTAACCTGGGTCAGCTGTTTGAGTCACTCCAGCAGGAGTGGGCTGCTGTCCCCCAGGCCTTTCTGCGCACACTGGTGAACTCCATGCAACAACGCTGCCTTGAATGCCTTGCCAATAACGGGGGACACACACGTTATTAACCATAACATTGAACAAACACTCCTCATGTGACTTTCAAATTTGGGGGTGGGGGTGTTTGTACTGCGCTTGATTCCAGTTTGTTGATTCCTCGGACTTGTCATTGTCTTTGTTTATTATAAGTCAGTGAAATGTTGGTCCTTAACTTTTTTTAACAGTATATATATATATATATATATATATATATATATTTGTTAAAAAATAAGGTTTAAAAGGCAATCTACAAATTTGTTTCTAGCTTGCGCTGTCGTCAGGATGATTTTGGTTTGCCCACCGCCGGTGTTATATAGCGTGTGGGCTCCCGTTTGCGGTTGTTTGCACGTGCGGGTTGGCTGCACGTGTTTTTTGAGGTTTTCAGGTTTTTGTTTTGGGTATATTCACTAACAACGATTTCCATTTATGCCTGCAGTTGTTTACTATTTCTGTTTTGGTGTTTAGAGTTGCTAAGTGTGGTTTGCATAGTATTAACCATTTTTCAGTTAAACATAGATTGCACCTTTTTGAAATATTGCTGTATGATGATGCTCTTTTTATGATTTTCCAGGATATATTATAGTTTGTTTTTGCGTCTTTAAGTTTCCAGATATATTTGCTCAGTTTCTGTTTGGTTTTTGTATTTTTCTTTATTAAATGACTGTTTGTGGTTTGCGTATCTGGTTTTGAAGTGGTTTTCAGTGATCCCTATGTAAAAAGAGGACAAAAACACCTATGACTTCAAATCATGGCGATCACCACCAGCCATAGACGAAATGAAACCATTTGAGGATAAAATGAAAAGAATGATAGCCAACATTGAATTCAAAGAATCTAACAACAATTTCCAAACAACATTAAAAAACCAAATAAAACAAATACAAAACGACAAAAAGATATTTGTGAAGGCTGACAAAACTAGTAACTACTACAAAATGGAACCAAAAGAATATTCCCAACTCCTTGACAAAAATATTCAGAAAAACTACAAAAAAGCTGACAAAAATACACATGACAATATCCGCACTAAAGAAAAAGAACTTGCACATCGCATGGACCTAAGTGACAGGGTAGAAGCGACAGCAACAAAAGAAGCATTCATAACACTCAAGAACCACAAGCCTAACTTTCACAACAACCCAACATGTAGACTAATAAACCCATCTAAATCTGAACTAGGCTAAATAAGTAAGAAAATCCTAGAAAAAAACAATAAAGAACGTAAAATCAAACTCTGAATACAATCTCTGGAAGAACACAAATGAAGTTATTCAATGGTTCAAAAAACTCAATAAACAAAGCAATACAGTATTAATCACATTCGACATAGTGGATTTCTACCCATCCATAGATGAGGAACTACTCACCAATGCTCTGAAATTTGCTAGTAACCATACAGACATAACAGGGTCAGAAATGGAAATCATATTCCACACCAAGAAAACATTACTGTACAGCAAAAATGAAACCTGGATCAAGAAAACGAACAAAAACTCAACATTTGATGTAACCATGGGATCATATGACGGTGCAGAAACATGCGAACTGGTCGGACTATTCATGCTATCCAACATCAAGAAACAACTTGGAAAACAAGTTGGATTATATAGAGACGACGGCCTTGCTGCACTAACCAACAACCCAAGAACCATTGAAAACAAGAAAAAAAGAACTATGTAAAATCTTCCAAAGCCACAACTTAAAAATCACCATTGAAGCAAACAAAAAGGTAGTAAACTACTTAGACATAACACTTGATCTCAACAACCACATATATAAACCATACAAGAAGCCCAATGACACACCTATCTATGTAAGCATCAAAAGCAACCACCCACCATCTGTATTAAAAGCCATACCCAATGGCATAAACAAGAGACTATCAAACCTGTCATGCAATGAAAGAGTATTCAACAATGCAGCAGTAGAATACCAAGAAGCACTGCAAAAAAGTGGGTACAACTACAAACTACAATACAACCCAGACAACAACACAAATAGAAATAAGAAAAACAGAAAAAGAACAGTCATATGGTACAACCCACCATACGAAGGGAAACTCAAAACAAACATAGGGAAAGAATTCTTTAAAATTTTAACAACTTCGTTCCCAAAAGAACACAAACTATATAAAATATTCAACAAAAACACCGTCAAACTATTGTATTCATGTATGCCCAACCTCAAAAATTTAATTGACGCATCTAACAAAATGAAAACCAACACAGCAAAGAAGGGTGAAGAAAGGAAATCTTGCAATTGCATCAAAAAAGAGCAGTGCCCCCTAAGCAATAAATGCCTTTACAACAACATTGTATACCAAGCCACTGTGACATCAGAAAATGAAAAAGAAACATACATAGGGATCACTGAAAACCACTTCAAAACCAGATACGCAAACCACAAACAGTCATTTAATAAAGAAAAATACAAAAACCAAACAGAACTGAGTAAATATATCTGGAAACTTAAAGACGCAAAAACAAACTATAATATATCCTGGAAAATCATAAAAAGAGCATCATCATACAGCAATATTTCAAAAAGGTGCAATCTATGTTTAACTGAAAAATGGTTAATACTATGCAAACCACACTTAGCAACTCTAAACACCAAAACAGAAATAGTAAACAACTGCAGGCATAAATGGAAATCGTTGTTAGTGAATATACCCAAAACAAAAACCTGAAAACCTCAAAAAACACGTGCAGCCAACCCGCACGTGCAAACAACCGCAAACGGGAGCCCACACGCTATATAACACCGGCGGTGGGCAAACCAAAATCATCCTGATGACAGCGCAAGCTAGAAACAAATTTGTAGATTGCCTTTTAAACCTTATTTTTAACAAATGTTGCTCCCCAAGGGGTTGAGCACTCTCAAAATCGTTTTAGGAATTCTAATCTTATTGATCTATATATATATATATATATAACTCATCAGGGAGATACGGCTGGTTGTGTCTGCACTCCTGGCGTCAAATAGAGACACACCACAGTCCATAATACCGTGGTGTTCTCACCACCAAGGGTGCAAAAAAGAATCCAGTAGCACCCCCAAAGCAGCCAGCGAAGGGTAGTAAATGAAACCAAACGAAAGTGTGGGGAGGAAAAAAGTTGCTGAAAAACTGAAGACATTATGCAAACAGTATAAAATGTAGGGGACAATCTTTGAGCCTACGCTTGAGGATGTTAACGGTCAATGTTAAGTTTTCGTTCATAAAATTTCCATAACATTGTTCAGCGCTTAAAACTGTACGTGCATACGGAATGTTATCAAGGACGTTGTAAATTTCGAAATTTAGAAAATAACGGTTTTTAACGGTCAATGTTAACTTTCGGATCTTAAAAATTGTACATAAAGTACACTTGAACATATTTTGGCTTTTCATTAGGTAGAGGAAGCAGGCTTTCAAGCTTGTGATAGACCTGACCCTGGATTTTATATGTTGTGAAGAAGCCATGATCTGTGACATTGTTTTCGGCTCCAAAGGAGGTCATCATGAAGGCGCTGTTGTACCTCCATAGGCCCTGTGTGTTTCCTTGATCCGTACAAGGTGCTGGTCTCGCTTTTTGAGTACAATGTCTCTGTTGCCATGTTCCTCTTTGACCATGAGAATGCCTACCTCATTTGCAAGTGGAGCATTGAATCACCTGGCATGTTCTCCCTCGGGTCACTTGTCAGCATTGATGACTACTTTATGATCAGGTATTTCCATTTGCTCCAAAGCATACTTGAAACTTTCTATGTAAGGGTGTGTGTTGTGAAGCATTGCCTGAAGATCTCTGGTGATCTGGTGATGTCTATATCAACCCCATCATTTAGAGTGCACATTCGCTGAGCTTCTTCCTCACTGTTGTTCATAAAGTACACTTGAACATATTTTGGCTTTTCATTAGGTAGAGGAAGCAGGCTTCCAAGCTTGTGATAGACCTGACCCTGGATTTTATATGTCGTGAAGAAGCCATGATCTGTGACATTGTTGTCAGCTCCAAAGGAGGTCATCATGAAGGCGCTGTTGTACCTCCAAAGGGTCTTCTGGAAGCGTTTTGACTGAGGTGAGTCTTCCGTAAGCAGCTTTTGCTAAACTTCAGGTGGCTGTTGGATGGCTTCAAGAAAAACTTTGCCTCCGGTGCAACAAACTCCAGGAGCTTCACCCGGCCACTTTTTGGCGTTGTAATACTTACAAACGTTGTCCATGTAACCAATGGAAATCTTTGGGTCAGTGGCACGTTCCTTGGACATATCGTAGGAAAAGGCTGCTTTTAGCCACACAATGTTCTTTACAGCATTAGCATTGGCTCGTGATCTCCTGTTTGCTTGCTGCCTTGGTTGCATCTCATGTGGTTCTTCCCGGGCATGCTGAGATGCAGTCCGGACATGGTCTGCTTCCCGTATCTGGTTCCTTTCCTCTAGATCTTCCCTAGCACGCCGAGATGCTTCTCTCTCACGATTTTCCGCCTGCCTCTGGCCCCTTTCCTCTGGATTTTCCCTAGCACGTCGAGATTCTTCTCTCGCTCGATTTGCCTCCAGCTGCAGAAGTGTTTGTCTTGGCTCCTCCTGGGACCTGTTACATCTGGCCCTCTTTGCTCCTGTAGTTTGGCGCCCAATAGAAGAGCGCTTCAGTGGCATTCTTGATGGAGACCTGAACTACTATAGAGGGATAGACAGAAATGACTAACCTAGCTAAACTGTGTTCCCGACACACAATGGCAGCATCATTACGAAGGTAATACGTTTATACAGGGTCTATTTTCTTTCACTCCACATGCATAAAAGTGTTCATACTCCCAACCGCACACTCCTGTACCCGACGAGGAGACTACACACCACAACATTACAAATGACCAAGGCAATAAACTCAATAAATCATCACAATTAACACAATCTTATCAATCAAAGAAACAGTCCATATACTTGGCTGCATCGAGCCCACGTTACAGCATATATATCACCAACTGGGAACCCACACGACGAACCAAGCCGCCCACAAACACAGCTGAATTAGAGTCCCACAGAACACAGTAAACACGTCGAACCACCGGCAACACAGCTTAAGCACAGAATCACAAGGCACATTAAACCAACGTCGAACCCCAGAAGAACACAGCTGAAGCACAGAATCACAAGGCACATTAAACCAACGTCGAACCACCGACAACGCAGCCGAAGCACAGAATCACAAGGCACATTAAACCAACGTCAAACCCCAGAAGAACCACAGCTGAAGCACAGAATCACAAGGCACATTAAACCAACGTCAAACCCCATAAGAACACAGCTGAAGCACAGGATCACAAGGCACATTAAACCAACGTCGAACCCCAGAAGAACACAACTGAAGCACAGAATCACAAGGCACATTAAACCAACGTCGAACCCCAGAAGAACACAACTAAAGCACAGAATTACAAGGCACATTAAACCAACGTCGTACCACCGACAACGCAGCTGAAGCACGGGAATCACAAGGTACATTAAACCAACGTCGAACCCCAGAAGAACACAGCTGAAGCACAGGATCACAAGGCACATTAAACCAACGTCGAACCACCGACAACGTAGCTGAAGCACAGAATCACAAGGCACATTAAACCAACGTCGAACCCCATAAGAACACAGCTGGTCACAAACACAAGCGATGATGAAGAAGAAACAGGGTTTCCACACAACGAGCACAATAAATCACGTCGAACTATCAGAAGAAGAACCACAGATTCACAAAGCACAGTAATCCATAGCAGAAGAACCGCAGATTCACAAAACACAGCAATCCATAGAAGAAGAACCGCAGATTCATAAAGCCCAGTAATCCACATAGAACCACAAAAAGAATACAGCTGAATCAAATTTCCGCTGATACGGCAGCAACGCCGCAACGCTGACTCGAAATCACCCGATGGAAACTGCAACAAATGAATAAATAACAAACCAAAAACAAATACAATTCCAGGCTGGACACAAGGCCCGTCCGTTTCCTCTTTCTCTCTCCTCCCCGTTTTTTTTTTTTTTTTTAATTCCTTACGTAATGTCTACCTAATTTTTTACTTTGACGTCATAATGATTGTTGTTTTACGTTGACGTCACAATATTCTTCCTCCAAAATTAAATGATCGATTTTTTTGTTGTTGTTGTTCTTTTGTTTTGTTTTGTTTTGTTTTGTTTTAAAGAAAAAGCAAACAAACAGCAGGATAGACAAACTCAGAAATCACACATCAAAACAGCACCAGAAAACTACAGTTCACACAAGAAAAACTCGCTTGCTACCAACTCACCACAGACAGCATCAAACAGTGATGCCAGACGATGACATAGGGACGAACACTGCTCCGCATGTCAGGAACAATACAGCACCACACACTAGGCCACCTCACCATCACTTCCAGATGGGTTGCGTCTCATGTGGTTCTTCCCGGGCACGTTGAGATGCAGTCCGGATACGGTCTGCTTCCCGTCTCTGGTTCCTTTCCTCTAGATCTTCCCTAGCACGCCGAGATGCGTCTCTCGCCCGATTTTCCCGCCTGCCTCTGGCCCCATTCCTCTGGATCTTCCCTAGCACGTCGAGATGCTTCTCTAGCTCGATTTTCCGCCTGCACTCACTGTTCCCATTTCCATTCTTCTGATTGCCCTTAATTTTGTAGGAATAGACTTTGTGCACACACACACACACACACACACACACACACACACACACACACACACACAGAATTTGCCATTTATATATTAGATACTAGCAGGGGCACCCGGCGTTGCCCGGAATATGAACAGTCTTTGCGATGCTCACGTGACGGAAAACATGTATTAATTGTTTTGATTTACAATCAATCCCCCCCCCCCAACATCTTCCCACCCCCTCCCCCCACACAAATACACATTCTCTCTCTCTCTCTCTCTCTCTCTCTCTCTCTCTCTCTCTCTCTCTCTCTCTCTCTCTCTCTCTTATACATTCTATTGTTTTCCGCCTGCCTCTGGCCCAATTCCTCTGGATCTTCCCTAGCACGTCGAGATGCTTTTCTCGCTCGATTTTCCGCCTGCACTCACTGTTCCCATTCCCATTCTTCTTCTTGCCCTTGATTTTGTAGGAATAGACTTTGTGCAGAAGTAGTTTATTTCAACGGGTCTGTGTCTAATGTAAAAATAGTGTATCAGGCTTTGCAGTGTACAATCATTTTTCTGGCCCCTCTCATTCCTCCCTTTTCATCCCCCTACCCTGTCCCATCCATGTTGCAAAATTACTTACCGTTACTGGACATACGCATACCGAATTTTATCAATAGCGGTGTAAATTTAGAAAATAACGGTTTTTAACGGTCAATGTTAAGTTTTGGTTCGTAAAATTTGCATAACATTGTTCAGCGCTTAAAACTGTACGTGCATACGGAATGTTATCAAGAACGGTGAAAATTTAGAAATTCAGAAAATAACGGTTTTTAATGGTCAATGTTAAGTTTCGGATCTTGAAAATTGTATATCA
>JAMYXO010003450.1:0-20144 GCA_033310375.1 Conus canariensis | reverse complement strand
TCACTGGTGCTTTGGGGGTCAACCTGTTTTTAAAGCCCTTGGTGGTGGAATGCCACAGGATTGAAGTGGAATACCCCCTCTCAATGCGGGGGAGGACCGACACGTGAGCTGAGCCTCACTGAGAGTCTAATCATTGCCCCAAAGGGAGCCCTGAACATGAATGCACATGATTCCTTTTTCCCCAGAAAAAGGTGGTCCCCCTATGTGCTAGAAAAAGGTTTTTTTTTATAATTTAAGGGCCCCTATCTCTTTCAATTTTCCCTTTCTCTTACCCCTACCCAACCCCTTCCCCCACCTTCCCTTTTTTTTTAAAAATTTTTGTTTAGCACTGTTAAATGATTGAGAATACTTAGCCTGACTTATTTTCCTCTATTACTTACTTTTCAAAAGACACACCCACCCAAAACACACACACACACAACACACTCACACTCTCTCTCCTCACACACACACAAACACACAACCCTCACACACACAAAAAACCCCCACACCACTGTTTTGGTTTTATGTCTTTTTCACCCTTTTCATGTGGTTTATGCCCTGAAAAGTAACGTCGTTGGGGCCCTATAAATTAAATTAACCAAATTTTGTTTCTTTTCTTTTGATGTGGGACCCTTTAAAAAAAAAAAAAAAACCCAATGTGTTGTCACCCAAAACACACCCTGCCCTTGTTTTGCTGCCCAAAACCAAACAACTTCTGCTGGGGGAAGAACCCCTTTTTTCCCTAATAAGCCCCCCTTGTATGTTGTCACAGCACACTGTTCACGTGCCTTTTGTGGAGGCGGCAATTCCTCATCAACTAGATAATTTTATATATATTAACTATTTTATATGTAACATCAGAAAGCAAAAGAAACATTGAGGTACCCGGGAAAAAACCAATTTCAAAATTAGATATGCAAACCAAAAAAAAACCATTCAAAAAAAGAAAGATAAAAAAAACCCAAAACAAAATTGAGTAAATACTTTTGGGAAACTTAAAAAAAAAAAAATAACTACAACATTCGGGAAAAATTTTAAAAAGAGCGAAATATAAAAACAACATTTCAAAAAAAAGCAATCTATGCTAACAGAGAAAAACTTTACTATTAAACCCAGTTGGCAACTCAAAATTTTTGAACAGAAATGGTTAACTTTTGCAGACACAGATGGAAGCCCTTCAGCGAAAAAACCAACACCTGAGAACACATGTAGAGGGAAAAAAAAAACAGCAAACCACTAGCTATATATATCGTGGCACGGCAACACAAGCTCATCAATCTGACGACCCAAAACGCTTTTAAACAAATTTGTGTTTGTTTTTAGAAGCTTGTTTTAACTTGTTTAAAAAAAAAATGTCGCTCCCTGGGTTGGAAAGTTTTTAAGATTGCGCTGATCCCAGTACCATTCTCTAAATATATATAATGATTTTATGTTAATTTCCTTTCTCTATCTCCACCCTGCCACACGGCGTGGGAGCGATTTACGCTACACTGTTGACCGGGTCAGATGAAACAGACACGGGAGTTTTTTACCCTGCAGTGGAAACTGAGTAGAAAGGGGAAAGCATGTAGTATCATCGCAGGCACAATTTTGCTGAGTGACATTGCCCGGGGGAACGCAAAAAGAGTCGCTGTCCCAGGTGCAGGCCTGACAATGGGGTTTTTGGGGGTCCGTTTTTTGAAAAACTAACCGGCCGGCATACCTCCATTTGTGCAGGGGGCGTTTTTTTCCCAGATTGGAAAAAATCTTGTCAAAAAATTTTAAAATCATATACTGTTTTTGGGTTTTCGAAAACAGTACGTGCTTGTGCTTTGGTTTCTTTTGGTACAAATAACAGTGTAAAAAATCTTGTCAGAAAGGGTTTTCTGTCAGTCAGTACTGTTTTGTCTGCAAGTAAATGTGTTCCTGGCGTATTCGTCTTCTTTCTTCCTCGTTCGCCCCCGTTAGAGAGAAGCCCGGTGTACTCAAAAAGGCCCCGTCCACCCCAGCTCCTCCGGGTGGTACAACTTGGCTTCCCACTGCTGTGGGTGTTGGCATATTCCTTCTTTCCTGGCAGTACGTAACTGTGTTCATGGCAATAGAGTGATTTTGTGTTCCCGGGCAGTGGAGGGACTTTGTTCCTGGCAGTACAGTTGTTCCTGCCGTACGTCACTGTGTTCCGTCAGTAAGTCACTGTGTTCCCTGTCAGAACAGTCACTTTCCCTGTCAGTCGTAACTGTGTTCCTGCCCGTTTAGTCACTGTGTTCCGGGCAGTACAGTGTTTTCCCTTGCTCCGTCCCTGTGTTCCTGTTGTTTATACTTTTTTTTCCTGGCAGTACAGTGACTGTGTTCCTGTCAGTCAGTCACGTTTTTCCTGGCATTTTCAGTCCTGTTTCCTGACATCAGTCACGTGTTCCTGTAGTACGTACGTGTTCCTGTCCGTTAAAATCCTGGGTTTCCCTGCGTCAGTCACTGTTTTCCCTGTCAGTAAAAGTCACTGTGTTTTTTCAATAAAATACGGGTGTTCGGTCAGTAAGCCCGTTTTCCTGGCAGTACGTCCTGTGTTCCCTGAGTACAGTCACTGTGTTCCTGGCAGCAGTAAATGTTTTCCTTTTCATACGTCACCTGTGTTCCTGTCAGTACAGTCACTGTGTTCCTGACAGTACAGCACTGTGTTTTCCTGACAGACGGGCACTGTGTTCCCTTCCGTTCGTACTGTTTTCCCTGGAGTACAGTAAAGTGTTTTGTCAAATCAGTAAGTTTTCCTGGCAGAAACAGTCCTGTGTGTTCCTGACAGTACAGTCACTGTTTTCCCTGACAGTGTAGCACTGTTTTCCCCTGTCCTTCGTCACTGGTTCCTGTCAGTGTCACTGTGTTCCTGGCAGTACAGCCCACGGTTCCTGTGTTTTTGTCAGTACAGTCACTGTGTTCCTTTTCAGTAAAGGTCACTGTGTTCCTGTCAAGTACAAGTCCTGGTTTTTTTAAATCATCACTGTGTTCCTGCAATACAGTCACTGTGTTCCGGGCAGGTTTTTTTTTCAGCAGCCGGGTTTTCCGGCAGTACAGTAATTGTGTTCTGTCATACAGTCACTTTGCCCTTTTATCAGATATTTAAACCGTGTTCCTGTCAGTACATCCTGTTTCCCTGGCCCAGTACAGTCACTGTTTTTCCTATTTCAAAGTTTAGTCCTGTTTTTTCCTGTCCATTCCCTTCACTGTGTTCCGGGAGTACCCAGCACTGTGTTCCCTGCCCCGTACAGCCCGGTGTTTGTCCTTTTTAACAGTACTGTGTTCCTGGCAGTACAGTAAACTGGTTCCTTTTTCCCATACATTTTTGGTCCTGGATCCTTGTTACAGTCACTGTGTTCCCTGTCAGCACAGTAATTGTGTTCCTGTCAGTAAGTGGTTTTCTGTTAATAGTAAAACTGTTTTTTCCTGTCAGTACTTTTTAATTGTGTTCTGTCAATGCAGTCCTGTTTTCCCTGTCAGTACAGAAACTGTGTTCCTGTCAGTATAGTAACTGTGTTTCCTGTCAATACAGTCATGTATTCTGTCAACAATTGTTTCTGTCAGTACAGTGTCGTGTTCCTGTCAGTGTTGCATCTGAGTTTCGTCGTACCAGAAAACAGCATTCCTTTCCTACAGTAACTGTGTCCCGTCAATCCTGTAAACTTTTTATTCGTCAGTACGGGTTTGTGTTCCTTCGAAAATATCGTGTTCCTGTCAGTACAATTTACAGTTTCGTCAGAAAAAGAAACTGTGTTTTCAGTTTGTAGGTGTGTTCCCTTCAGTACTGAAAAGTTTTCCTGCAATGAAGGGGTGTTCCTGTCGCACTGTAAGTAGAACAAAAACTGTTTTTCCTTATAAGAACAACTGTATACCTATCTGAACAGTAACAGTGTTCCTGCCAATACGGTAAACTTTTTTCCTACCGATACTGTTTTTTAATTATGTTCCTAACCTAATACAGTAATTCATCTCCTTTAAGTTTATTTCCCCATTTGTTCCTATTATTTACACTTTAAAATTGTTTCTTTTGGGTACGTAATCGGGGTTCCCTTTCAGCCAGAGCAAAAATTTGTGTTTTTTCCCTAAAGAACAACTGTTTTCCCTATTGAAATTTTTAACGGGTGTTTTTTTTTGGTAGGGTTTAATTTGGGGTTCCTCCCAATTTCTGTAATTCATCTTTTATATTTTCCCTTTCCAATACGGGTAATTAACCTCCTATCTGTAAAAGGCAGTTTTTACTGTTGGTACGGGTAACTTTTGTTCCTACCAATACTGTAATCATCCCTATATTTTTTCCCTACCCAATACAGTTTTTAACCTTATCTTTTTTAAAGTCTCAAGGGTTGCCTATTGTCCCTTTTTTAGTTTTTTTCTGTCATTTCCAATGACTAATTTCCCAAATTTTTTCAGTATCGGTTTCATTTTAAGTATATGTTCCTTTAAGGGGCAGTATTTTTGTGTTTGGCCCGGACATAAAATATGTCCCTGTTTTGTAAAAAGAAACGGGTTTTTCCTCTTGTTCAGAAAAATTTTAAATTTTGTGCCTGTCAGTATAAAAAACTTGTGTTCCAATTGGTTTTGTAAATTTCCCTTTGTGTTCCTATCAGAACGGGTTAACTGTGTTCCAAAGGGTTTTTTTGTAAAAACCCTTTTTTCCCCTATCAACGGGTGTAACTATTTTTATACGGTTCCCGTAACTGTCCTTTCACACCCCTGATGTGGCCCCTTTGGGGTTTGGCCTGGGTTAAAAGGGAAACCCCATTATCTTATCTAACGTCCTTAAACCCTGGGGAAAATTTTTTTTCCCCTTATCGGGTACAGTAACTTTCCCTATCCCAACTGAGCAAACTATTTTCCTATCGGTACAGTAACTTTTCCTATCAACTGAGTAACTTTTTTTCCTATTGTAAAAGAAAATGTCCTATAAACTGGGAATTTATTTTATTTTCTTTTTAAGTAATGTCCAACCCAAATGGTAACTTTTTTCCCTATTGTACAGAAACGGTCCTTTCAACTGTTTAAAACCTCTTTCTATCTGTACAGAAACCCTTTCCTATAAACTGGGGAAATTTTTTTCCCCTATCTTTACAGTAATGTCCTTTCAACTAAAGGTAACTATTTTCCAAAATTCATTTCCGGAAAAATGTGTTGCTATCGTTTAGTAACTTTTTTTTTCCCCCCTAACACCCAAAAGTAACGTTGCTATAAAGAACAGAAAAATTTTTTCGTATGGGTTTTTGGTGACCGGTGCTCTACTTTTGCTCGCCCCTTATCAATTTCCAGAAATCTGTGCTCCTATAAATTTACAGGAACTCTTTTTAAAACTCTCCCCTTTTCTCTTACTTGGATAAGTGATGTAGAAAAACCCATCTTTTTTAAGAGACTCACTTTGGCTTCAGGACTTTCATTTAAAACTTGCCCAAAACAAAAAATTTTTCAAACTATTCAAAACAAACCCGGGCTAAAAAAAGGGTATTTCAAAGATTTTATTTAGTTTAAGTGGACCCCAAAATTCAGTTTGAAAGAAATCAAATAAGCTTTGTTTTTGGGAAAATACATTTTCCCAGTGCATGGTTACAAAAATGAAAGATATATCAGTTAAAAATTTGAATCCCAAAATTTTCTACATATAGCCCCAATTTAAATTTTTAAAAAAACAGGTTGTAAACAAAACGATTTTGGGTTCAAATTATTTGTCAGTCAAAGAACCCCCCAACAGGGTCTAGATATTCCCTTTACTTTTTAAACCCTTTGGAGGTTTTTCAAGGCCCTTGTTTTTTTTAAAAAAAAATTTGGTGTTCCCTTCCCTTTGAGGGCCCAATAAATGGGAAATCCCAAAACTGTCCACCCCCTGTAATTGCTGAAAAAACTTTTTTAAACATATAACTATTTTTTTAAAATTTCCCCCAAAGGTTTTTAAAGTTGCTAAAGTATAGCAATCCCCCCAAAACAGGTGATCAAAACCGATCCGTCAAATTACGGGCCCCCTTTCTTTTTCGGGTTTGGGGACTCTTTTTTAAACACCATTGGAAAATCATTTTAATTTTAAAACTTTTTCTGATGACTTCAACTTTTCAATTTCTTTTCATCAAAAACCCAAAGCCCTGTTTTTTGGGCCCAAAGGCACTTCCCAAAACCGGCCTGAAAACCTAGAAGATCAAGGGCCTTATTTGCTTTGTGCAAAATAACGGGTTTGTTTCTCAGGGTATTTTTTTATGAAAGTTTTGATGTTTTGATCGCAATCTTTTTTTTTTTTTTACTAGTCCGGACCCTCAGGGGTAAATTTACTGGGACAAAAATTTTTTTTTTCTTTAACAAAACAAAATTTCCCCTCTGTTTTTTAAAAAAGCCCTTGTAAAAAATGTTTGCGTGACCCAAATTTTTAACAGTAGTAAAAAAAAAGCTGAAGTTATTTTTGGCCATTTTTCAACAAATTTAAAAACAAGTTGATTAAAATTAATCTGAACTCCATCTAGAAAAGTCACATCTGTAATAACCACCTAGAAAGGAGCGTCAAAACCCGCTCTTTTTAACTCCCTTTCTTTTGGGAAAAAAATAAGAAGTGGTTGGGGAAAATTTTTGACCCACCCTTTAAAGTTTTTTTGGGTTTGTTATTGTAGAAAAATTTAAATTTGGTCTTGGGGGTTTTTATGTCACTATGCTCTGAAAAACTTCTATGAAAAAGGAATTCCCCACCCTTTTAAAAAACAAAAAAACACTTTCTTGGGCCCGACTTTGGGGCCGAAAGCTGTTTTTTACTTATTATTTTTAAATGTCACTAAAATTTTTCCCTTCTTTCACTTTTTTTGGGGTTTTTCTTTCCAAAGTGAAACATTTCAAAACCCCCCCCCTTCAGTTTCATAGATGAGCGGGTTCTTTTAATTTTTCTGAAATCTTCAACGATAATTTTTTTGGGATTATAAACTTTTGGGACTTTTTTACTTCTAAAATGGACTTTCATTATAAACCCAAAGGCAAATTTTTTAAGTTTATAGTTTGCCCCCAAAAATTTTTCCCCCAAAAAAAACGGGTAAAAAATTTTTAAATTTTTAAAAGGAAATTTTGTTTCGTTTTTTTCAACAAGATTAAGCTCCCTAATGAGGACTGATTTTTTTTAAATTTTAGCCCCAAAAAATTCTGGTGGTTGTTTGTGGAAATTTACTTTTGTTTAATTTAAAAAGAAAATGCTAGTCAAAAACATTTTTTTAAAAAAAAACTACTTTTTTCCTTATATATGAAAAATCTTTCTGAACGTATTTTTCGTCTCATTTTTCCCTCAAGGTGGCATACTGCATGTGGACTAGTCCATGTAGTTTTACACCACATCCGCTAAGTTTTGAGTTTCACTGGGACATGAAATTTTAGCTGATGGATTTAAAAGAAAAAAAAAAACCAAGATGAGAGAATTTAAGAACTGGGTCTTGGCTACAGCATAGAGATTTCTGACCTATGCATTAGCTCAAAAGCGGTTGGTCCCACCTTGGGGTGCTTACCCTTAAAATTGGTTGTGCTTTTTTTTTTCCGTAGGTGGATAGTGAATGGGACCATGTGTGTAGGATGTGTGGGGAAAGGGGCCCATGTGTGTGCCCTGAGGGACATTTCGTGTGCATGATGTGGTGTATGCCATATTTCCCCGGTGTGTGGGGTGCGTGCAAGTGTGCGGTGTGGGATGCGTGCTTCGAGCACGTATGTGTTTTGGGGTTAAGGCGTGTGTGTGGGAGAAAAGTCATTCCCTGGCAGGTTTTTAAAAACCCCGGGCCTCTGGGGCCCGTATTTTATTTTAAAAACAAATTCTTTGGGCTTTTTTTTCTTTATACAATTCCCTAAAAATGTGTGTATTTTATTTTTTTGGGACAGCCCCTTTTTTTTATAAATGATGGGGAATGTTTCTTTTGTGTTCCCTTTTCCCTTTCCCCCTTTTCGATCTCTTCCAGTGACATGGGTCTTAAACCTTTTCCCCCTTTTACTGCCCTACTTCCCTTTAAATTTTTTTAAAAGTTAAATTTTCAAAGTAGTCTTTTTTTTTTTTTTTTTTTCCCCAAAATTTCTAAAGGTTTTTTTTGGGTTTGCGATGTGTATTTCTTTTAGTATTTTTTTTCATTGTTCAGTTTGTTTTAAATATTGAAGTCTTTTTTTATTTTATTTTTTTTTTTCTTTAATTTAAGGCCCCAAGATATATTTAAAAATAAAAAAAATCCTGGACCCCCAAATTTTTCTTTTTTCCCCATTTAAAAAAAAATTTTTGGTTTGTTCGCTCATTTGGGTTTTTTTTTACAGGGCAAAGAATTAAACCCGGAAAGGGAAAAACAAAATAGAAAGGACGGACTGATGGATGGGCGGAGTTACCCTGGTCGGTTTTTTGAGGGGAAAACTGACCCCTAATGAACTTCTCCTTCGCCCTTGGGCCACCCTTTGGGATGTGGTTTCAAAATTTCCCCTAAACCAAAGGTTTTGGAGGGTGTTTTTGGGGACCCATACTCACACTCAAAACCCTTTGTTCGGAAATTTGGTACTGTCTGTGGGCTGTTTTTTTCTCTGTTTTAGGGCATGACGGAAATTGCAACAAAATTTGGGATTTTGGGTGGGACTGTTTTGGGGTGATTTGCTGTTACTCCCCAAACTGGCGAAAATGGGGAACGGTGGAGTTGGTAGGTCTTTGGGGTGTCCACCAAAACCCCTTTTACCAGGTGGACAGTAGAAGCAGGATGTTTTTTGGGTGTGGTTTAGGTCCTGCAAGAATTGGATAACATTTGGGGAAAGTCTATCAACAGAAGTAAAAAATTGGGGGCAATTAAAAAGACTATTTACCACTAAAGCACAAAATATTAAGGGGGGGAGATAAGAGGAAGAGGGGGAGGGAGGGGGAGAAAAGGGAGGGAGAGGGAGGGCATAGCACGGAGAGACCCGGAGTTTTTTTTTTTCTTAAAAAATGCCCCACGTGCAGTTATCACGGAGGGGTCATCCTTCCCAGCCCCCCGCCCTTTTTCCCTTCCTCCCCCGAGGGTCCTTAGGTACTCTCTCCTTCTTTTTTCTTTTCTTTTCTTTGGGTTTTTGTGCATCGCCCGTTATTTATTTTCCCCTGCATTTTTTGTTTGCTTCATTTGAAATATGTAAGCGCAATGCTTTTTGAAAAAAGGGAGCAAAATTTTTAAAAAATTACTTTTTCTGAAGAACTTTTTGGAAAAAAGCTTTTTCAAAATATCTGGAGTTTTGGACATTTTCCCTCATAAAATCAAAATTTGTCTCAAATTTCCTTTGGGTGTTCTCCCGTGGCTTAGGCCATTTTACAAATATCTTTTCAATTCCTGTATTTTTTTTCCCCTTGTTGAAATCCCCCTTCTTATTTTCGACGGAACCCGAGATTCCCAAAACCAAATCAAATCCTTTCTCAACTAAAAAATGCCCTTTTAATTAAATAATAGTGGTGCCGTTTTTTAAACAGCTTCCTCATTAATTTTCAAATATTTCCAACCCTTTCAAAACCCCCCAAATTTTCCAAAAAAATCCCCAAAAATAACATGGTATCACCACTGAATTGAAAAGCTCCAGACAGGGGCCCCAAACAGGCCCAAAAGTTGTTTTTAGCTATTTTTTAACGAAAAAGAACATTGATTTTTGTTTCTTTAATTGTAAAGCACCCCCTTTTTTTTAAATTTTGGGAAAAATGTATTCCATTCACTTTCAATAATTAAACAGTTAAAATTAAAAGAATAATTTAATCACTGGTTACTAAAAATAAATGTATTTACAAACCCACACCCCACAAACACACAACCCAAACAACACACAAAAACACAAAACACATATACCACAAAACCCTTGGGCCCCGCGTTCAAAGCACAAAACACCACCCCAAAAAAACAAACACCAAAATATGGGTTGTGCTGCACAAAACCCCACACACCCCCAAAAACACACACCACCCAAAACACACAACACGCTTTTTTAGCAGCCCTGCACCCCAAACAAACACACCACCACAAAAAACACACACACACACACCCTAACACAAAAAACCTTTAAGGGGCTGTTGGCGTGTCCACACAATCAGTTGGTTTGGTTTTTTTCCACACAAAAAAGCGCACAAAATGTTCAAAATTTACACAAAGGACATTTTTTGGGCCAGATTTCACCTTTGGGTCTTTTTATTGGTGTCAGATCGCCATGGAGGATTTTAAATCCCACTGTCCAAAAAGTTTGATTAAATGGGGGAAAGATTCCCTTTTTAAAGTGCTTTTCATTTCTGTTTGAGTGACTTGGGTTTTTGTGCTTATTTTAACCCAAAAAAAATCAGCCTTTTTCATTTGTTTAAACGAGTTTGCGATTTACTTCAAAATGCTTTTTTAAAAAAAAAAAAAAAAAGAAAAAAAAAAGAAACTTATTCATGCTAAAAATTGGGGCCTTTTCAAAAAATTGTGCAATTAAAATGTGTATTTTTTAAGGGTCTTACTTTAACAGTTTCAGTGTTTTTTTTTTTTTTTTTAATTTTTTTTATACGTCCTTTTTTTGGGGCTAAATTTTTTTGGAAAAGGCCCCCAGTTCCAAAGGGCCCTGGTTTCCCGTTGGGAAAATCAAAATCAAAGTGCCAAAAAAATTGGTCAAAAATTGGGAAATCAAAAAATGTATCGCCAAAAAAAAAAAACCAAAGGGTTTTTTTTTTTCCATTGGATAATTACTGCACGGGTTGAATTTTAAGGGACCCCCTTTCCCCCCCCTATCCATTTATTCCCCACCCATCCAGTCCCCGCAACCCCCCCTTTTTGAAAAATTTTGGGGCTAATATAACTTCAGCTTTACTGTTTTTAAAAATTTGAAAATTTACTTTGGGGGTGAAAAAATTTTGTTGAGGGGATAACCCGTGGGCTTAAACCTTTCCCCAAGGTTGAGGGGCAAAAAAAGGAAAAAGTATTGAGATGAAAAGGCTGCTGAAAACGCCCGCCAAAAAGAAAATGGTCCACTTCACTGTTGAAGTCAACCCAAATTCCCAAAGGGTTTACCCTTTTAGGAAGAGGGCGATGTATTGGAAAAAGTTTATTTCTTTGTTTAAAACCATGCCTTTACCGGGGGGTGTTGGAAGGTTATTTCTATGTTTCAAAAAATGCCGGAAAAAGGACTTAAAAAACTAAAAAAACTTTTAAAAATGCCCTGGATGTTTTTGCCCGCAGTCCAAAATTTCAGATCCCAGAAAAAAAAGGGTTGGAAAATGTTTGGGCAATCCCCCCAAAAAGCCCCCCTTTAAAAGTTGTTCGATATAAAAGGTAATGCCCCCGGCCTTCCCCCCCCTTTCCCTTTTTGGGGAATGGTGTTTAACCCCGTTAAACTGAGCTTACATTTTTATTTTCACGACTGTGCCTGCACTGTCAAAAAAACTCCCGCCTTGGGGTTTACTGCACTCCCACATTTTGCCCCTGGAAAGGGACCACCAAAATGCAAAACTGAATGAAACTCCCCTACTTGGTACAGGTTTGGGCTTCCTGGTGAAAGGCTCTGGACGCAAAAAATTCAGGGAAAAATTTTCAAAGGGGGGCTTTTTGCATGTCATAAATTCAAAACCCAAAAACTATGAATGCTTAAAACCCCGGACGATGGCCCCCCAAAAAAATTAATGTGACCCTAAAACAAACCCAAAAGGGATCTACAGGGTTTAAAAAATTAAAAGGCAGTGTCTTGTTTCTAATTTCAAGGGACCCTTTAGCATTTTTAAAATTTTGGAAATTTTACCAAAATGGCATGCAAATGTGTATGAAAAAAGAAATTGATGGGACAAACAGTTCAATTTTTTGGGGGACCCCCCGGGAAACACGATGTACAAACCCAATGTTGTTTTTGACCCCAAAATTTCCCGGGACAACAAATAGCAAATATTGGGGCCCCACCTGAGGGGGTGAGGGAAAAAACAACACACCTATCTTTTAATTCAAAAATTTGAGTGGGGCCATTGTCTGGGGTTGGTTTGGTTTATTCAAATGACATGTGAATCAAAAACCTTAAAAAATCTGGGCAAAATTTAGCAAAAAAAGGGCCCACAAAAAATTTTTAAAAAAAAGCATTATTTCCCTCTTCTACAGGAACAAAATTTGGGTATGATTTAGAACTGAACCCATGTGGGAGGGTTTCCCCAAAAACATGTCCAATTTTAATGTTGTTCATTTTCCCCTGTGAATTTTCATGTGTGACAAAATTTTTTTTTATAACAATGTATTGTTAACCAATAACAGCTTTTAAAAAGGGTTTAGTTACTTACTTTTTTTGGTTGTGACAATTAAAAATTTAGTGGGTTTTTTTTTTTTTTCACTAATTTTCCGAAACACTGACAAAATTTTTAAAAATTTAAAATTTTTATTTTTCGAAAATTTTTTATTCACACTTTTCATCCCCTTTCAAATTTTAAAGAGGCCCCTTTTACAATTTGGGGTTTTATATGGGCAGTATCATTTGTTACCTTTGGGAATACCTGGAAACCAAAAATGGGAAATCAAAATTAAAATTTAGAAAGGTTTTTTATTTTGGTGAAGTTTTTCACACTATAATGATGGTAGGTTTTACAGTTTTACACCAAAGAACAAAGATTTTTAAAACATCAGTTTCAAATTTTATTTCATTTCCCTTCCAAATGTTGAAAAATCATAACTTTTAATGTTTAAAAAATTTGGGCCCCTGGAAACTGCCCAAAAGGCCCCTTTTTAAAAATTTTTCCATTCAGTGCTTGGGAAATTTTTTGGAAAAACAGGGTAAAAAAGTTGGGAAAAAAGAGGGGGAAAAAAAAAAACAAAATATTTTTTTTGGGGGGGGAATTAAAAATTTTTGAAAAGGAAAGCTTCCAACTGCTCCCAGTAAATTTTTTAACACAAATGTTGCTTCAAATGTCAAAAGTCACTGTTGAAAAAGGGAATTCTTTAAGTTTCAATTTTTTTAAAACCTCAAATTCGGCCCCAAAAAATGGGAAATTTTTTTTTGTGTTGGCAATTTTTAAAAAATTCTTTTCTTTTTCTTTTGTTTTGTAACTTGAATCAATCCTATTAGGATTAAACCCTTTGTGAATTTTTTTCATAAATTTCTGGGAAAAGCTATTTTCTTTGGCTTTGAACTGTCTAAAAATTTTCTTGAAATCAACCCCCGATTTTCGGTTTCCGTTATTTCCCGGGATTTCGAGCCCAAATTGAAAAATTGGAAAAATTTACATCCTGTTTGGGGAGGTCCTCAAAATATTGAAAAATGTTCGTTCCCCGTCTTTTTCAAAAAAAAAAAAAGTGTGCCCAAAAATTTTTTGCTTGCTTCCCTTTTTAACGCCCAGCTACATTTGGGGCAATTTAAAGCAAAGGTTTTAGAAGCCAATTTTTACCAATGAAAAATGGTTTTTTCTTCATTTTAAATATTTTGGGGTCATAGAGAAAAAAAAGTATTAAGTTAAAAAACTTGAGTTTGGCCGGGGGTGGGAGAGGAAAAAACCAAAAAAAGTGAAAAATTTTATTTCCCGAATCAGAGTATATCAAAACCAAAATTAAAAAACCAAAGAAAGCACAAAAATCTAGGGTTGAATAGAAATTTGAATTTAAAGTTAAACGTTCCCCTAAACTTTGTAAATATTTTTATTGTTGAATTTCCGTTAATGCAAAAACTGAAAGGGATTTTCATAAGGTTCATTTTTACCCTTCAAGGGGAGAGGGGAGAAAAGAGAGAGAGAAAGAAGAGGGAGACGATGAGAGAGAGAGAGAGAAGAGAGAGAGGAGAGAAGGGAGAGAGGGTTAATGTTTCAATTACCCCCACATGCAGCCAAAAAAATATTTTTACACCGGGCAGATAACAATTTCCCAATTTTCCCGGATGGAAATTGGTTTAACCAAATGCCCTGCTTTTGAATACCCAAAAAGTTTCAAAAAAGCAATTTTTGCTTTTTTAACTGTTATTGTATGAGAGAGAGATGAAAAGTTGGGCAGTTTATAAAAGAGAGAACCCCAGGGGAGGGGGGGGAGGGGGGGGTTAGTGGACGGCCGGGAACCGGGGGGGCCCAAAAACAGAGAGAAAAAGCAAAAATTTAGAGAGAACGGGGGAGGAAAGATCAAAAAAGGCCCTATTTTGACAAGAATATATAGGGGGGGGAATTTTTATATATTTTATACCCATGCAAATAAAAAAAAGTTAGGGGTAAACCCAAAAAGGGAAAAGGGGTGGAAAAATTTTTCCCCTTTTTAAAAAGATTATTTATTTAAAATAAAGGAAAGTATGCAATTTTTTTAAAAAAAAAAATCTTTTTAAAAAAATTTGTTTCTTTTGATGTTGGGGTTCATTTCATTTCACAGTCACATTTCTTTTCAAAACAGGGACTGCCCTTTTGGGTGATCAAATGGTGTAATGCGATTTAAAAAAAAAATAGGGCCCTTGGGGTAATAAAATTAGCAAAAAATTAAGTAACCCTTTTTCTTCTTCTCCCTTTGTTACGAAACCAAAATTTATTTTGCTGATGGTTTTTGTTGTTTTTGGGGGGTTGCCGAAGATTTTCGCGGGTTGGGGAAGGGGTTTTTGGGAAAAAAAAAAAAAAGGAAAAAAAAAAAAAAAAATTTGGGGGGGGGGGGTTTTTTTTGGGGGGAAGGTGAATAAGTTGTAGGGGGGGAGGGGGGGAACAGGAGTAGAAAAAGTGCTTAAAGGGTGGCGGGGGGGAAGGGGGGTTGGGGGGAACAGTGGTAAGGGGGGAGGGTAAGGGGGGAGGGTTTGGGGGGTGGTGGGGAAGGGGGGGGGGGGGGATGGGGTTTTTTCAGGGTTTAAAAATGGGAGGCCCGCCTGGATTTTTAAGCAGTTCCCCGTGAAATCCAGTAAACAAAAACCCCCTGAGGCAACGGGTTCCCTTTTTGGGATGGTTCTCGGAAAGGAACGTCATTGCCTGGGGCTTGTTGTCATTAAAACCCTTGGGATATAAAATTTTGGTCGTGATCTGTTAGGGACCGAGGTTAAAAAATTTATCAGGATACTTTTTTAATTTGGACATTCCCAAAAAACAAAGTGATATTTATCGGGGCCCATTTTTTTTTTATGTACAAAAGCGGTCATTTAAACTAAACCTCATGGGGGGTTAATTGATAAAGTCTCCCTTTTTTCTAATGGTAAAATTTTTTGGGGTTTTCCCAGTTTTGAAACTTTTTAAAGTTTTTTAGCCTGTTAACCCCCGGGTTTGGTTAAAACATCCTTTAAATTTTGTTCAAAAAACAAAACCAAAATTTTGTATACAGGATATTTTTTTTTGTTGGTTCAAGGGAACAAAACCCCGGGGACCTTTTTTTGTTCCCTTTTTTTCGAGAAAAAAAATTTTTCGTCGCCCGGGTTTAAAGGGTTTTTTTAAAACCCAAAATGTGGGGGACCCGCCTGAGGTTTAAAGATAAGTAGAAAATTTTTCCCTTTTCATCTTAAAAAATGCTTCCTTTGGGGGTTAAAAACCCTTCATTTCCCATTTTAATTTTGGAAGTTTTGGAAATTTAAAATTTTGGCCATTTCTTTTAAATTTTTAAATATCGGTTTTGCGACCCCCCGGTTTCCAAATTTTTTCTACAGGGGGCAAAGGCTGAGTCCCCACTTTTTTTTTTTTTTATTTTTTTAAAATGCGCCCCCTGGTGCCCCATTTGTTTTTGGGGTGAACCAGTTTTTTTAGGAAAAAATGAAAAACAACAATAGTACTGAAAAAAAAGTTAGCACCAGGGTGGTGGTTTAAACTTATGCCATACCTGATCCCAAAAAATTGACAGCCTTTTACATTCAAATTTTTTTTCCCAGTTTTGTAAGGCTGTGGAACTCACTGCCGGGGGGCCTTTAAGTTTTCCCCAAATGCCCGTCCCCCATTTAAAAAAATTTTAAAAAGTTACGGAAAGTCTTGAGATTGCTTTTGGGCTGGGTTTTTTTTTTTTTAAACTTCCCCCCAGAATTTTTTTAAATTTGGTTTTCCTAGGCCTTAACCTGGCCATTTGGGTTTTAACTTTTTAAATATATGTGCGTTCCCTTGTTGCCCAAATTTTGCTTCAGGGGCCGGGCAAAGGGTTTTGGATCAGGATCAGGATCCAAAAATCAGGGGGGTTGTATCAAACACAAAAATTAGCCTTTTTTCTTTTTGGGTTTTCCCCCCATTTTTTGTTATTTTCCTTTTTTTTTCTTTTTTTGTGACCGTTTCGGGCCCGTCTTTGGGTTTGCTCCCGTCCGGGTTTTCCCTTTAAATTCATATTTTAAATTTTTTTGTTAAATAAATTTTTATGGGGTTTAATTTGCAGGTTCCTTTAAAAAAAAAATTTAATTCTTGGGGGGCAGTTTGAAAGTTAAAATTTTTAGTTTCCCTTCCCAAAAATTTGGGTTACCTATTTGAAAAATAAAATTTTCTCAAATTAGTTCTGGAAAAATTGTTTTTAAAAATCTTATCCTTCCCCTGTTCCTTGTAAATTTTTGCGGAGTACAAAAAAAAACATGCTTTTCAACATCAAACCCCTTTTTCCCTTAAATATCTTGTTATGTTAATCCCGCCTCCCTTTTTTTCTTCTTGCCTTAAAATGTTGGAAGTTGAGAAAAAATTTTTTAAAACTTTCCTGTTTTGAGTAATCCCTTTTATATTATGAATTTATCTTTTGGGTTCCCCCTTTTTTATGGGTTTATAAAGTTTGAAGTCTCTTTTCTTTGGGTACCTTTTCCCTTTGGGGCCCCCTAATTTAAAAACCCAAAATCTTAAAATAGTGTTTATATATAATTTTTTTAGAAAGTGTCCTTTTTATAAAAGTTAAAAGGGTTCTTTTTTTATTTCCCCAATTTATTCTGTTAGCCTTATTTTTTAAAATATTTACAAAATTTTTTTGTCAAATAGCAAATTTTTGTCAAAATTTAAAACCTTGTTTTTTCCCCTTATTCCCTTTTTTAATTTCTTTTTTTTTCCTTATCCCCAATTTTCTTGTATCTCCTTTTTTTGGGTTTTTTTTTACCAAATATGGGAAGTACTGTTTTAAAATTTTTTGCCCTTAAAAAATTTGGTTTTCCAATATTAACGACCCCCTGTATAATGGTTTTAATATCCTTTTGGTTTAATTTTTCCCCGGGAAAATTTGGAGGGTTATAAAGGGTTTTTTGTTAAAACGGGAAAAAATTTTAAAATTACTCCCTTTAAATTTTTTCAGGGAGTTTTTTTAATTTTAAAAACCCCTTTAAATTTTTATGGTCCTTAAAAAGCTGCCTTGTGGTTTTTCCCACTAATTAAAAATCAGCGCTGTGAGAGGGAAAGGAAAATACCAAAACCTTACCCCTTTGGTTCTTTTTTTTTAAAAGGGCTCTAATCCAAAACCCCGCAACAAATTTTCCCATTATTCCCCCAAAACTCTAATTTCTTTAAAAGTTTTCATTGGGGGGTGAAACCCAATGTTTTCTAAAAGTCCTTTTAAAATTTAAAAAAAAAACATTTTATATTTTCTCCTTTATCTTTTCCTTTGTGAAATTTTTCCAAACACTTCTAAAAGTTGGGGGGTTCCCCACCCCAAAAAAAAAAGAAAACTTTTTGCAAGAAATCCAGGTTTTACATCCGCAAAATTTTTGGGTTTTTCTGTTTATGTTTTTTAAAAAAGCCTCTTTTTAAAAAATTTATTTTTAAAAATTTTTTCATGTTTTAAAGCAAATTTTAAAATCACTGGTCTATATTTTTTCCGGATTTTGTTCTTGGGACCTTTTTTGGGAATTTCTTGGGAAAGTCGGAGTGTTTTTCCAGTTGAAAGGTACTATCATTTCTTTTAACAAAATTTAGTAAAAAGGTTTATAAAGTGGGGGGAAGGCCCTCTCCTCATTTAGCCCCTTTTCGTATTCTTGTGGGAAAGGGGATCCGGGAAACCCCCCCTTTCCCTTTTTAGGGTTTAGAGATTGTTTCTTTTTTATTGCATTTTCCCCCGAAAATGTTTTACCTTTTTCTAAAAACCCATGCCTTTTGACCCTTTAAGTGGACTTAGAATAGGGCCTTTTTTTTTGTATCTTCCCCTTTTGAATACCCCTAGGGAAAAAAATTTTATTCCCAAAATATCTGCCCTTTCCCCTATCTGTCTCCAAAGGGGTCCAAAAATCCTTAGTCACTAAAAAGGGCCTTTATTTCCCGGGGTTTTTTTATCTTTGTTTTCGATTTTACATTTTCTCCAGAAGGCTTTTGGATTTTTTTACCTTTCCTTTGGTTTGCCCTTTTTTTCAAAATTTTCTTTTTTTCTTTTCTTATTTTTTTTTTAAACCGTATTCCCGGGTTTTTTTTTTAATTTTTTTAATCTTTCCCCCCGCTTTTGGGACAAAGAATTCTTGATAACCCTATTATATTTCATTTTTTACAAAAATTTTATTGTCTTTGCATTTTTCCACTTTTGGGGGTTTTTGTTTTTTTTTTTTTTCTTTATAATTTTTTTTTGGAAAAGGGTTTTTTTCTATTAAAAAATTTTTAAAAAACTTTTAATTTTCCCCCCGCACTGTTCTACATAAGATCTTTTGGGTTTTTTCCGTCAAATTTTCTTCAATTCTTCTTTTTATTTTTCATAAAATTTCCCCCTCTTAAAAAATTTATGGGGCTGCTTTGATTCCCTTTTGCCCCTCTTGTCCTCTTCCCAGGTTTCAAAGAGAAATTTTTAAAAACCCCATCGGGTCACTTTTCCCCATTGAAGGAGGAAGTGCTTAATGGCTGATATCATTTTCTCGTCATTAAACCCAAATTTCTAAATCTTGTTTATTTGATTTTTTTTCCCCCCTGTGTTTTGTTGGTTGTTTTTTCCCCTTTTTGGGTTTAAAAAAATGCATCTTTTATGCAGGTTTTTTAACTTTTGGGCCTCTTTCTTTCCGAACCCAGTAAATAGGGCCAAAAGGGAATATCTGGGAAAAATTAAAATCCCAGTAATTTCCAAAATATTTGGGTTTTTTTAAACTAATTTGTCTCCCGCATTTTTTTAAAAATTTTTTTCTTTATTTTCAATTGTTGAGTTTTGGGCCCTTTTTTAAATAGTTCAATCCCGTATTTTTTGTCTATCCTTTTTTAGAAAAGGGAATCCCAAGTTTTCATCAAAAAAAGTCATTTACCCCCTTTTTTAAGCTTTGTTTACTTTGGGCCATTTTAAAAAATCCCCTTCACCTTTTTCCCCTTTTGGGATTTTCGTTTTAAAAAATTTTTTTTGTAACCTGGTTAAATTTAATATTCAACGAATTTTTCCCCTTTTTTTGGGTTTTTCGCCTTTAGATTTTGGTTTCTATATAATGTGAGGTTTTTTTTTTCAGCTAATAAAAAGTTAAAAATCCCCATCTTTTTTGTTTAACAGTCCTTCTGCATTTGTGTACCCAAGAACGTTTTAAAGACAGTTCCGGGACAAAATTTTTTTATTTACCCTACCTTTTTAAAAATATTCACATTTTTTTTTGTTCTTTTTATTTTGATTGTTAGTTTTTTTCTTTTTTCCTTGGCCGGCCTTTGGTTTCCAAAATTTTAATTTCACTATTTTCCCCCCTCTAATTCCAAAAGTCCCTTTCTCCCTTTCTCAATCCTTTTTCGAAGCTCTTTTTCTTAGTTCTTTGTCTTTTGTCTTTTCAATTGGGTTTTACTCTTTGGGGTTTTTATAATCCTTTTTTTTTTGCTCTGTCACACCCCCCGCATTTAAATTTTTTGGGGATTTTCTCTATATTTCTCTTTTTTACCCTTTGTTTTTTTACGGTTCCCCTAAGCCCTTCCCCGGGGTTTTTTCCAATGTTGTACTTACCCCAAAACCCTCACTGGATTTGGGCAAAATTTCGTCTTTCAAAAGAGGGGCAAATCTTTCCCCCCATCTTTGTATAAAATTTTTCCCTCTCCATTTTCATTCTTTCTTCCCGGTTTTTCCCCTTCCCCCCACCCTTTGGGTTTTTTGTTTAAAAAACAGATTAAACTTTTTTTTTTTCTTTGTTTAGCCCTTTTCTTCCCATTAAATTTTTGACCCCCTTTTTTTGAAAAAAAACTCATCTTCTCTTCGAAAAGCCTTTCCAAAAGCACCTTTTTTTTTTAAATCTCTCCGCCTTTCCCCTCACCCCCCCTTCCCAAAATCCGATCAAGGTTTTGGTCTTTTTTCCCCCCCATTCCGCTTTCCTTTTTTCCCCCCCCCCTTTCATTTGCATTCTTCGGGGAAATCCATTCTTTTCCCCTTTGTCTCAGAATTTTTTAAGGTAAAACTGAA
>JAMYXO010003449.1:0-20146 GCA_033310375.1 Conus canariensis | reverse complement strand
GCAACTTTAAAAAAGTAGCTAAAACTCAGCCCCGCAAAAACTTGGTTTCCCGGGTTTAAAAAACTGAAGGAAAAGGGAAAAACCACATTGTCGTCGACCTAAAGGTCCCAGTACTAAAAACCCGATTATTCCCGTCAGTTACTACCCCCGCGTCCTTGCTGTGTATCGCACAAAGTCCCGCCTTAGCTAAACGGGGAAAAACCCACTTTTGAAACACAGAAGAAGCCAAGGGTGGGGAAAGGGGCAGCCTTTTCATTTTCCTTTTGGTTTACTTTTGCCAACTCGGGCCCTTTTTTGGTCTATAGTGTTGATTTTGACGGTAAAAAAATTTTTTATATTGATAAACATGAAAGTGACAATGATAATTTTTCCCCCTGCTTTGTTTCCAGTTTTTTTTATGACACTCAAAAAAAATGAATTTTAATCAACATAAAAACCCTGTGGGGGGCCCCAAATTACACAGTTACTAAATAGTGTCCCAAAGGACTCTTAGAAAAAAATACTTAGCAAAAAACAAAATTTGGGCATATGACTGTTAGTGTAAAAAATTATGAAGGCTATGAACGGAACAAAATTTAAAACCCAAAAAAGTGATTTAAATCGTTTTGGGGTTTAACCCCAACCAGGGGAAAAACAAAGTTGGGAATATAAAAGCAAATGTGGCAAAAGGACAGCGCCTAGCTTGCTACAGAAGTGATGTCCCAAGAAATACACTAAGAATCTTGTCAAAAAAAACTTTAACCCCAAAAATTTTTAAATGGCAAAAACTGGGAAAGAGGGAAGACCTTGGTCAGTCTGCTCCGTGTTTGTGGCCAAGTTAAAAACACATCACTTTACGGGACCCAAAGGTTTTGTAAAAGGGAAATGTTTCATTTGGACCCAACGGGGAATGTTGTGTTGTAAAGTTGTGAAGTGGATTTTTTACTATGGTGTTTGACAGTCCAATTTTTAGTTAAAAAATATGTTTAATACCCGATGTGGGTTTCCTTGTCACGATGAAGGGTTAGAAAAACCTAAAATTTTTGGCCTTCCGGGCTCCCCCCAACTCCCCCCAGCCCCAAAACCGGCAAAACCCGGGTTTCGCTGTTGCTCCCCCGGCTTCCCCAAAAGAAGGGCCTATTTTTTTTAGTTCCTCAAATATTTAAACATTTTAAACAATAAAAAAAATTTTGTGTGGTTTATCTTTTTTTAAATTTAAAATTTTTTAGAAAATTTTTTGAGACTTAAGTTTTTGTTAAAACCCTTCGTTTTTCTTGATCGTCTTCTTAACATCATTTTCACCGCATACTTTCCATAAAATGCGTATTATCTTTTCATGTGAAATAAAACCACTGTTTTTAAATTTGCTCTCAAAAGTTTTTTAAAAAACTGAGTTTTATTTTTGACATAGAATAACACACTTACCCCAGCATGTTTTCCCATTTGAAAAGCCATTTTTTGAAAAAAGTTTTTTCTCTTTTTAAACTATGTCTTTTCGGGCCAAAACAGCATTTTATTTTAAATAGTGTCTAAATTTCCCTTTCCCAAACTGTCAAAAGAAATGTTCTAAACATAAACTCAGTTTTATTGCTAGGATCAACTAAAATATTTATATTGCCCATAAAAACCTTCTGTCGTGATTTTGTTTTGGTTCCTTTTAAGTTTTGGGGCAAAATTTTTTCTATATGATCAAAATTATAACGAAAAACTTTTTGTGAAAATTAGGTCGAGGACAAATATGTTTTTTCCACAACCGCCCTGCCCACAAAATCAATGAAAATGGGGTTTTTTTACAAAAATTTTTAACATTGACACCAAATTTGTTTGCCCAAAATTTTTTTAAAACAGAATTTAATTTACCCCAAATTTAAATTGTTTTTATCATTACCCCTCTGTAAAAAACTTTTTTCAGATATTTAAAAACCCTTTAAGGCCCAAATGTGAAAATAGAAAAATTCCAGTTCATTTTCTGAAAAGATCGTTTTTTTTTAAAATAATTCTTTTTTGTTGCTTGTTTTTTATGACCTTAATACCCTTCCCCTTTGGAAAAAGAACGACGACAGAAAACTTTAAGTTTGTAAACGTCAAAGTTTTCCCAGCTAATAAAAATTTTTCCTTCCTAAGGTTGTCCTGACACCCCCCCAGCTCCATTTCTTCCCTCATTTTTTAAGACAAAAAATTTTAAAATTATCTTTGGGGAACTTTGTCTCTAATTTTGTGCGGGGGAAGGGAACTGAAATTTTTGTGGGAAGCTTTTTAAAAAACCCTTTTTTCTCTTCTGTGGGGTGTATTTGTTTGGCCCCCAAAACGGCTTTTTTTCGATCTCTTTCCGACTGTTGTCTCTGGAATATGATTTAAACAGGGAAAAGGGGGCCAAAAAGGTTCCCAATGCTTTTTTTGAAACTTTTTGACGGTCAAAAAATTTTAAATGGGCTTAAAAAATTCAAATTTTTTGCCCCTTTCAAATTTGGTTAAAAAGTGCCATTTTTTGTCGGGTTTTTCGAAATATTTTATTTCATTATGAACCTGTTTTTTATTTGTTTCTAGATTGCGTAGTTTCTAGTTTAGGAAACCCTTTTTGGTTGTCGTAAACCCTCTTTGGGCTTTAAATAACCATCTTTGTGTAAAAAAACCTTTTAAAAAAGGGGGCCTATTCCCCGTTTTTTTTCAAAGTCCTCAAGTCTGAAAGGTCTTTTAATTCAAAAGTTACACAATCTCGGGCGCAAATGTAACCCCGAATCGTCGGTCCACGTGACATTTTTAAAACAAATTTATTATTTTTTTTCTAAAACAATGTGAAAGGTTTTATCACATTTCCCAAAAGATTTTCCCTTTTTTAAACCCCTGTGTTCTTATTTTTTAAATGTCTGACCCCCCCACAAGCTAATCTTTTAAACTGAAAAATTGGGGAAAATTCGTATAATTTAAAAATCGCTTATGCAGTTTCCCCTGATGAAGAGCTCAAAATAAAAAACCCCCCCCCCCCCCCCCCCCCCCCCCCCATTGGGGGCCCTTTCCCATCTATAAGTTTTCATCAGTGCTCAGCTATCCAAATGTACATAGGGTAATGGTTTTAAAAAGGCAAGATCGAGCGGATTTCCCCCCCCCTAAAAGGGTATTTTCCCTTTGGTGCAACTCTAAATTTATGATAGACATAATCGATTTTAAAGGGCCTTTAACTTTTTTAGCTAGCTTAAAATCAAAAAAGTAAGGGCCCTTCTTCTTTTTCAGGTTTAAATTTTAAAATTTTGTTTTTAGATTTGAAATTGTTTTTAGTTTGAGTGTAATGTCGAATTTACTCATTGTTCCCTTTTAGTGGAAAAACCCCGTAAAAACCATCGGGTTTAGGGTTTAAAAGGGGTTAATTTAAGTTTCCTCCTAAACAAGTTTTCAAATTTCTCTTTTTTTCAGTTTGGTTTTGACTTATTTTAAAACCCCATCGACTTTGTAAAAATTTAAAGGGTGAAACCCCTTCGGGTTCCGCATTCATTATCAATAGCATATTCAAAAAACAAAGGGACTGTCTTAGTTGTTATTGTTACAAAAATTTTTAAAACAAATTTAAAAAATGAGTGCATTCAAATATACAAATTTAAAAAAATTTTTCCCTTTTGGACCGCCCCTTCCACCTTAAAGATATAAAAAATGATCCCCTCGCCTTTTTCTGTGACTCGACTAAACCCCTTTCAAGAAAAGGTTTTAGTACCCCATTGAACAGATATCTTAACCCTCCTATAAAAAAACGATTTACATCCCGAAAGGGGTGGTTCAGTAAACCCGAGCAGTTTTACCCAAAACCCAAATTTTAAACTTTGCTGTTTTTGGGGGCTTCAACTGGGTGTGGGTGTCGTATGCTGACCCTTTAATATCCTGACCCTTTGGGGTTTGAGGTCAGGTTAAAAGATTTTCATTCTATTAACCTTCGGGCGTATTTTATTTGAACAAAAAGGGCGCCTTCCCAAAAATTTGACAAAAACGTTTAATCCTTTCAGCAACAGAATAATTAAAAGGGTTTTGAAGGATCTGAAAACGAATTTGATATTGCCCCAAAGCAGACTTTAGAAAAAATTTGGTTCTTAATCATGGTTTAGGCACCCTTTTTTTTGGGGCGTGCACCAGAAAGAAAAACATGATTGGAACCCTCCTTACACATCTTTCTTTCGGGCCAAACTGTTCCCTTCGGGTCCTTAGAGAAAGAGCTTTAAAACAGCAGGGACAACATTTTTTTTTGGTTACTTCTAAGGGTCTAACAAAAAGGGGGTTTAAAAACGAATAAACAAATCTTTGTACTTATTTTTGGGTTTGTTTGGCTAGGTTGGGAAGCAAACGGATCAAACAAAAAGGGACCCCTTTCAAAGGGCCTTTTGAGGGCCCAAAAAACCCCAATTTTAGAAAATTTAAAAGGGTTTTCTATTTTTCCCGGGCAATTTAAATTTGCCTTCAAGTATTAAAAGGTAAAAAATGTTTTGAAATTACGCAAAAATCGAAAGTGACTTTGTGTTGGATTTGGTTTTTTACTTTGCTCCCTTTGACCTCAGACTCCAGGTGGGAACAATAATAAACTACAAAAAAATAAAATTCCTTGTTGCGGGGAAATGAAAGAAGGTTGGACAAAACGACAAAAATTTCCCTGAGCCAGTAATATTCCCAAACAATAAAAAAAAAAGTCCCAACCCCCGTGGCCCCCTAAAAACCCCCATCCACCCCCCATGGCCCAAACCCCAAAAGGCCTTTTAAAGGCCCGCGGACTTTGTTCGTGATGACCTTGAATATGAAAAGAAGCATTGTTTTTGGGTTTAAAACCCCCTAGGATTACTTGGCCCTTTTATTTACTTTTAAAAGTAACCCCAACTATTAAAAAAAACAAATTTGCCCAAAAGTGCCTCAGCCAAAAACCCCCAACTACTTTTCCGGCAGAAAAAAACCCAGCTAAGGGTCCCTCCTATTATACCAGGCAAAGAATTATTCCCTTTAAATGGCTAATTTTTTTTAAAATTTTGCAAGGTGATTGATTTTTTTTTTTTTCCAAATGTTTTATCTGAGGGACGGATTTGGGGGGCATGCTCCCCCCCCCACCCCCGGGCCTGTAATAGCCAAAAACCAGTTTTACTTATTAAAAATTTCCTAAGGCTGTTTATAACACTTCCCCAAATGTAAACCCCTTTGTCTTTTAAACAGGTTTTTTCGTTCTGCTAGTTTTGTGTCTTCATATAAAATTCTTTGGTTTTATTTCTCTTATTTGCTATTGAGTTCTTTAATTGTTCTCGGTTAGTAGACGCATTTCCTGTCTTGCTGATTCTCTTTAAAGATCTTTGGGTTTTTTTGTGTTATTCTTTCTTTAACCCCAGGTCCAAAGTTGTGGTCATACCCTCAACTAGTTTTTCTTTTTCTTTTTTATTTGTCATCTAGTTAAACCCAATTTTTGCAAAATTTGTTTTTTTAATTTTCGGCCTTGATGCTTTTAAAAGCATGTTCAAGGGCCGTTATTTCTCTCTTAGGTAGCGGGGATCTTGCAAGTTTTTAATACTGTTTCTTCGGGAAAAAAACTGGTTTCTATTTTTTGTTGCTGTTGGCTTAATTTTTTAAGGGGGTTATGTTTTGTATTTGGTTATCTGTTGGGAGTTCTTGTAGTGTGTTTTGAATTTTTAGCAACTGCCTAATTTTAAAATTCTTCGGGGGTTTAAGCAATGCCAAGGCGATTTTGATCGCTCCAAAACGAGCCTTTTCAAAAATTGTAGTCTTTGCTAAAAACTTTGATGGGTTTTTTTTGTTGTAAGTGAAAAGTTGTCCTTGTTCGTTTTTCACAAAAAAATTTGGTCATCTTTTTTTTCCAAAAAAATTTGGGTCTAAAAATTTCCCGGGGGGTTCTTGGCCTAAATTTTTGATAAAAATGATTTGCCCTTACTTTTTTTAAATTTAACCCCGCGATTGTAAGGGAAATGTGTCAAAAGGGCCCATTTTCCCCCATGTCTTTCTCGGGGACCCAAAAACATCATAATCTTTTTTCCCCTTTTTTTTTAAAAAAATTAAAACTTTTTTTTTTTTTTTTTTAAAAAAAAAATGCAAAAGCTTTAGGGTTTCCCGATTCTTGCCCCGCTTAAAAGGGACTGAAAGTTCCTTTTGGCGTGAAGGGAAAAAAACAGAATTTTATTTTTTCCAAAATTTAATCCATCTACTTTTAGTTCAGATCGATTTTACTGTAAATTTTCCCGCCCTTGGAGCAGATGAAGTGATTGTCCCGGGATCTGAGGGGCTTATTTTTAAAAATAAAACCCTTGATTCAGAAAACAAAAGTAAAAAGGACATTTGGGTACGAATCTGGGACGGGAAATTTCTTTAAGGAAAAAATTTTCATAAAACTTGAGGGGAAAGAAATATTTTCTTTACAAAATTTCCCGGGAACTTTATTTCTAAATCTATTCTGTTTATGGCAAACCCGGAATGAAAGGGCGATCTTGCGTTTCAAGGAACCCGAAAAAAAACCCGAAGCACTAAAACCCCAGAATAGACGCCGAAGATGCTAAAGACGGTAACAAGTATGAAGTGTAAGTTATGCGTTTGGAAATCGTTTTTCCCTTTTCCCCTTTAGATTTTGAGTTTTTTAAAAAGGCTTGCGCCATACTTTAAAAGGGAAATTAAAAGACAGTTTTGTCTTTAAACCTAATTTTAAAAATACAAACTTTTGTCTTTTGGATGAAGCACTGTTTCCCAAAGTCCCAGCATTTTTGAAAATCTCGTTTAGGGGTTTGTTTTTTGTTAGAAACCAAACTTAGAAAGGGGCTGATTGAGAAACCCAATATCAGTCAAAATTAGAAATTTTAATTACGAAAGAGTGATTCATCTTTAAAAATTTTCCCCAAAAAAGCAGGGCCCGTCCAAATATGGAACTTTGTTTTAGCGCCGCGGGCAAGATCCCTTAAAGGTTTTTTTATTGCTTTTGTGAAGATAAAGAAACCATTAAAAAGAAAAAGGGAAAAAAATTTTTTTATAAATCAAAAATAACAAAAGTTAAAAAATTTTAAATTTGGGGGGTAGCCCCAAACCCCAAAAGTCTAGGGTTTAGCGGGTTTAAACCCCCTTTTCCCCTTAAATTTTGATGAAAATAAGAAAATTTTTTGGAGGGGGGGGTTTGGTAAAAACCCAAACAGTAGACCTTGTGTTAAAGATCTACACCCTTTCCAGTGTTAGTTTGGGGAAAAATTTAAAAACAACAAAATTTGGGTTTAGGATTGACTTAGGTCAACAGGGAAAATTTCGGGTTGCAGGGGAGTGGGAGAACTTTTTAAAGGGACGTAAAAAACATTCAAATTGTTTAAAGATAAAAGGAGTGTTAAACCCATTTTTTTCATTTTTTTTTAAATTTTATGATGCGCAGGGGAATATTCAAGATAACAGTTTGGGAAAGATATCCAAATCCCTAAATTTTTTTTTATTTTAAAAAGCAGGCTTTTACGACTTACCCCAAATGGCCCAAAAAGAAGAGTTAAAGTGATGCTTTTGACATAAAAAATTTTCAGTTTAAAACCAAAACATTACAAAAAATCCCAAAAAAAAACTAGAGCGGGCCCTTTTAAAAAAATACAGAAAAACCCAAAAACCGAAGGTATTTGTGTTTTTAAATCTGCCCCCTATGTTAATAGGGAAAGCATCGATCCTTATTTGCTTTATCAGCAGGAACAAGTGTAGGTCTTTTACCCAACCCCGGGGCGTAGGTGCCCCCGGAGTTTAAAACCTCAGGGGTTTTGTTTTTAAAATGGGGGCCCCGGGTTCTTTTGGTGTAAGTGCTGTCGCAAAAAAAAAAAAAGCTAAACCCCAAAAAGCACACAGTTTGGTTCAACAAATAACGAAAAAACTTATTTCCCTTTAAAAATTTGACAAAAAATAAAGCACTTGCTGACTCAAACATCACGGATGAAAAATTTTAGTCCCCAACAGGCTGATTTTGGGGAATAAAAAAGACAAAAGTTTGTTTCTTCAAAAAAAGGAAAGGGCAATTTTTCTCAACAACCAGACACCGACCAGTTTAAAAAGGGAAATTTTAAAAAAAAAGTAAACGAAACTTTTAAACTCTGTTTTAAAAGCCCCACTTTAAAACAACCCCAAGGGCGTTTTTTTAATTTAGTTTATGAGCCCAAAGCACAAAAAGACCGTTGAATTGATTTGATTAACTTTTTTTTTTTTTAATTTAAATAAATATTTTGAGTTAGAAAAAGGAAACTCCGCTGGATAAAATATTTTGAAGGTTCAGCTGAATTTTTTGAAGCAATGCCGAGGAAAAGCGTTTGTTTAAAAACTTTTAAAAAGGTCGTTTTAGAAGTTATTGAACCAAAAAAAGGTACAGGCAGCGTTGTTTCATGCTATTTTTCAAGTTCCAAGGAAAAAAAACAAAAAACCCTCCAGTTAAAAAATTTAAAGGGGAGTTGTTTTAATCGACATTTAACAATAAACGAAGAAAATCTAGAAAGTCTGGGTCCCCAAAATAAAAAGCAACATTCTTTCTTAAAAATGAAATTAACACCTGGTTGGGAAAATTCAACTTTTTCACCGTTTATTTAAGCCTCTGAAGCAGCTAAAAAAGAGAGGCTCTTTTTGGTAGGGGTTTTAAAATCCTTGACATCAGATTAAGCAAGGGTAAATTTTGAAACCCTTTTTAGGGAAGGCTTACATTTCCCCTGCCTCCCAAAATTAGTTGCAAAGAAAAAAAGTTTTGAACATAAAAAATTCAGAGACAAAAGTTTTTTTGTGGGCGTTTTGAAAGGGTGAAACACGTTGCCAAAAATTTAGAAAAGAGTATCTAACTAATTTTCAGTGGGCCCAATGATTTAACCCTTTAACGGCCTTGAAATTTTTATGGCTGTAGACAAAATTTATCAGTTTGAAAAAAAAATCAACCCCCTAAACGTTTAAATGTCTAACCCTGGTTTTGAAGGGGAAAAAAACCCCTTTGCCAATTGAGTGTCAAAAAAAGTCCAAAAAAATAGGCGAACAACCCGGAGTCATGTGACCCTTTCTCCTAAAGCAAAGCCCTTTAAAGGGTTGCATACACTTAATACGCCCCAATGGTAGATTACTAGTGAATTTCTACAAAAACATAGCAAACAAGAAATTTTTTAGAAAATGTTTAAAAAAAGAATTTTCCCTCCCTTTAGCTGCGAGTGAACATGTAAAAATTTTTATTAGCCCCCCGTTGACTGTGATACAGAAATAATTTTCGGCCGGGAAAGGCAGTTTAAAATTTTGTTTTTTAAAAATGGGAAAAAGGTTGCAAATAGTCCTTTGTTGTTTCCCCAGATTCGAATCCTTTTATTTTTTCCTTATGAAGGGCCAAACCCCCCAGAAAATTCCTAAAACAGTCTTTAAAAAAGTAATATCCCGATTTGCTCATTTTTCCTTCATTTATTGTTAGGTTGGGTGGGCCCCATTTAAAACCAGAATTAACAGGGGGACCAAATGCTGCAAAACTTCTTAAAACGCAAAAGCAGCAAGTGCCCTAAAGCCTGTTCTAATAAAAACTAAATTTTTCTTTAAATTTATAAGAGCCTGAAGGGCCAACAACAGTATGACTCAGCCAAATCATGTTGGGTTTGGGGGGGGGCCTTTTGGTTTCACCCCAAAAGGGAAAAACAGTAAGAGACCATGATACATTAAGGGGGAAAGTTTAGGGAGAAAAATAAACCCCAAGGGAATCTTCAAAATAAAGTTTGAACCAAAGGGTGGAAGCTGCCTATTTCTTTCCAACTTGCCCAGGTTAAGAAATCTCCCTTATAATGCAAGGGGTAACCCGCGACTTAAAGGGGGTCTTTCATTGCGCAGTCATCAGAAAAAATTTCATTGTGTTTCACTTTTTAAAAAAAAAATGTCTTTTACGAAATTAGGGAACACATGATGGGGGGTTTAGGGGTCAAATGGCAGGGGTTCCTTTTTTGTCCCCGCCAATTAAAGAAGAATATTTGACCCCCAAATTGGGTTTGAAAGGGCGTTTACCCCTTTTGGTACCCTTTAAAAAAGTTGGGGAAAAGGGTTTTACGAAGATACACTTCCGCCTAAAGGCGCGTTTCTTTTCAAATCTAGAGTAAAGGACACAGTGATTTGTTTCCAGCCGGGGTCAAGATGCGTGGCAGAAGTTAGGTGTAAACCCATGGGAGGGCTATATGATTCCTAAAATTTTAAAGGGGAAACCTTTTTTGTTTGGGGGACGTCCCTTTGGAAAAATTACAGAAAGACCTGCATTTAACACATTACAGTTGGATAATGCGGGATTATATTCTGGGCCCGGGGGTGAGCTGGGACGCTTTCTTAAAATTTAATGGAGTACAAAATTTATTTTTTGTCTGACCGGGCCCAAAGGGTTCAGTGATTGAAAAAAGGATTTTCGGGGGAAAACAGTTTGGCGTCGCACCTTTCTGGGAAAGCAAACAAAAAATTTTTGGGGAAGACTATGATCCAAGTAAAAGGGGCTAACATCTTTTGTATTTTGAGCAAACAATCTGTATGGAAAGGGCAATTTGGGGCCCAAACACTTCCATTAAAGCAACTTTAAAAGGGCACAGGGGCTCAAAGCCCTTCAAAAGTTTTTAAAAATGGGTACCCACTCTAGAAGTGATCGTAAAAAAAGGGGTTTATTTTAGGAAAAAGGGTTTTGAAAATTCCCCCATGAACTTTATGATTACCATAATGGTATCCCTTTGGGAGGCAGGGAAAATTAAAAGTGTATTTACAGAACCGGGCCCAAAATTGTGCCTAATCTTCGTGACAAAAAAAAATTTTGTTGGGCATTACGCCCTTTTTTCAATTTTATTTAAAATTTGGGTTTTTAAATTGACAGCTGTTCATCGTAAATTTCCTTTTTTACAAAAAACCCCGTTTTATTTAAACCATTTCATAATGAAGAACCCCTGTTTCAGAACTAAATCCCCAGTTTTCTTAAGAAAAAGAATTTTTTAAGTTTTATGAACAACAGCTGGTTTTTTGGGGAAAGGACTATGGGAAAAACCGCACAAGCGTAAAGATGTTAGATTGGTCACCAGAGAAAACCCTTGCAATTAAATTGACTTCAAAAACCCAATTTCCCGGACTTTCAGGGAAAATTTCTGATCGGGTTTTTGGGGATATGGGTGAAAAAAAAAGGGAAAATAAAAATTTGGGTAAGGGCCCCTTTTTATTGGGGTTTTCTGTTTTAGAGTGTTTGAAAATTTTGATGTTAGAAATTTTCTTTACGATACTTTTTTAAAACCCTTTTTCCTGAGTCCAGAGTTCTGGTTCACAGATCGATTCCTTTGTAATCGACTCCCTATGAAGATATCTATAAAGACAGGAAATTAAAGTGGCTAAAAAAGCATGCTGGTTTGGGACGACACATTGATTACCCCAAAAATTTGCCTTTGCATTCAAATGTTTAAAAAAAAAAAAATTTTTGGTAAAATTTAAGGATGAATTTTTTGGGGAAGTGTCAAGGAGTTTGTTGGTTTGGGGTGAAAAAAGTTCAGTTTTTTCAAGCCAAAAAAAAGTTGTTTTTAAAAAAAGCCCAAAAAAATATCTGCAGCGTTGTGCAGTAAAAAATTTTCCCCCTGACAAAATATAAAAAAACCCTTGTTTGACAATAAAACTTTTCATCATGAAACTTTAAAAATACGATCTAATCTACCTGAGATCACCACTTTTGTAACAAAAAGTCAAATTTGATAGGGAAAAAAACCCAAAAAGTGTGTTTTTTTAATCCCAGGGTTTTTCATATGCCAAACGGGGGATTGGGGGGTCATTTTTTCAAGCGAAAATTTGAAAACTCAGTAAAAATTTTTTTATCCCTATAGCCCGGGTTTTTTTGTGGTTGTTGTTTCAAAATTTTGGGTTTTTTCAAGATTTTTTATTTTTTTAAAATTTAAAATTTGGAAACAATGGGTAGTTTTTTTCTTTATCATTGTTTTAAAATAAATCTATACGCAAATAATTTTTTTTTGAGCTTCCTTTTTTAAATCAAAAAATATTTACGTTTTTAAAAAAGGGAAAACGGAAAATGGGGTTGGTTTGGGGTTATCTGCAGTTTTCCCTTCCAAAAGATCTTTGAGGGGCCGGCCGTTTTGTTGTGTCAGTTTCTCGTAAATTAAAACCAAGGGCGGATTAAATTTTAAAAATTTTTTTTATTCTTTTTGGTCTTTTACTCCAAAATGGATCTGTTGCCCGATGCGGAGTGTCCCCCTTCCCCTTCTCCCCCGGTGAATAAAGGGATCTCACTTTTTAAAAAAAATGGGAATAGTTTGCTTGATGAAGGAAAAACTCCTTTAACAACCCTTTTTTTGTTTGTTTTTTGATTTCTTTTAAATGGTTTTAAAACCTTTTAAAAATTTTTCTTATTCATTTCGCGCCAAAAAAAGAGGGCAGCCTTCTAACCCATTCTGTGTTGCGAGAAATTTTAAAACAGGCCCCTCTGTGTTTCTGGTAGGAAAAAAAACCCCTTTAGATAATGTTTTTTTAAAGTTTTTAACCCAAAACCCCGGATCTGTGAACACCCCGGGAAAGCTTTTTTAAAAGGTAACTCTATGTTTTAAAAAATAAATTTATTCACTTTACCTTTAAAATTTTTTTCCAATTTATCGCCCTTTAATATTTCGAGGGTAAGTTAAAGGGCCCCCGTTTTTATACAGTTGTTTAAAACGACGAAAAGCAGAAAGCACTCTTTTGTGTTTTTTGGGTTTCCCCATCTTTGTATTTGAAAACTATGTCAATGCTGTAAGGCGTACTTTTTAATTTTTTTTCGCCTAAAACGTATTTATTGGGGGAAAAAATAGAAGGGGCCATTTGATGGGGGTTTTGGGAAATTTATTCCAAAAGTGTGGTTTTGTATTTGTTTTTGGCCCCTTGGGAGATAAATTTGCCAAATCGCTTGTTTAGTTAAAACCCTTTCCTTTTTCTGTTTGTTCACCCGATCCCCCGCTTTTTGGTTAGTTTTTTAAAATTTTCTGTTTTTCCCCTTTAAAAAACCTTTTGGCGGAAAAATTTTAGATTTGTTCATTTTTTATTCAGCCCAAAAATTTAAAGTGCAACAAAATTTCACAGCGGTTTTAAAGCCCAAAAGGGGCAATTAAAAAAATTTTTTCTTGCATCTTTTGTTTTTTTTGATGGTTATTAAAAAAAACGCTAAATTTTGGTGGAGGCCCAAAAACTCGATTGGTTTGACTGTTTCAAAATTTAAAATTCTTTTTTGCTTGTTTAACATCTTTTAAAAAGTGTAAGCTGCTTTTCCTGTTGTTTAAGTCTGTCGTTAATAAAAACTAAAGCTCCATTCTTTGCTTTTCCTAGGGTCTTGTGGCAGCTAGTTTTCTCCATAGCCTGTTATTTCTTTTTTTCATCGTTATTTTGTAGTTTATTTTAAAAACCAATTTTCTTCCGCTTAAAAGCAAGCGCATTAACCACCCGCGGGAACCCAATTTATCATTCGAAATGAAAACCCATTTTTTAAATGTATTTTTTTTAATTTTTAAAAATTTTTGATACTGTTGGGAAATTTTTCCTTTCTTAATAGAAAAACTTTTGTAGGGAAAAGAAGCTGTATAACAGCAATTAGGGTTTGCTGAGTTTTTTAAAGGGTTAAACTTGCCCCGGGTCTGCCGGGTTTTTTTTCTCTAAAAGCTTTTACCAAGCCCTTGTGTTTCCCACAATTAGGCCTCCAAAAACAGAAAAATGGATTTCGAAAGGGTTTGGGAACAGTTTTTTCGGTGTCAATTTTTTTTTAAAAAAAAATAAAATTTTTTATTAATAAAACATGAAAATGCGATGATTTACTTTCCCGAACTTACAAATGACAGTTTTATGACCAAGCTATTATGCGTTTAAAAGGAAAGGCTGTATTCTTTGGGGGGGCGTGTGGAAAAAAAAAAAACAGTACCCTTTGGGAAAAGAATTCAGCTTTGAACAGATTCAACAAATGTCCCACAAAAATTTTTTAAAAAAAAACAAACAGGTATGGGAAACGCAAAATGGGGTTTAAGAATGGTAAAAAATGTTGGGCAAAAAGGTTTTAGTTTGTACCTAAATAGTTAGTGATTTGCCCCATTGATTCTGAACAAAATTTTTTGTATGATTTAAGCGGGGTCCGTTTTAAAAAAAGTTTTTTTTTTATTTAGAGTCCCCTAGGATGTGATCTATATACAGATTTGGAACATTTTGTCGCCATTAATCTTTGGGTTTTTTACTTTTAATCATTTTGATTTTGTTTCCCCTTTAAAATGGGCCGTCCAAAAAAAATCGCAGAAACATTTATGGAGAAAAAATGACCAGTAAAAAGCCTCCTCACGGGCGTGTTTTCAGCAGGAAAAAAAATTTAAAAGGTGGAAAAAACAAAAAAATTAAAGTTTTCAATACAGAATTTTAAAATCATAAATGGAAATAAAACCCCCCCAACGCCAAACTGTAAAAAAACAAGTTGATTCAAAACCCCACAACACAAAGCGCCTGGATTTTTGGGGTTAAAAGAGTTTGGCCCTTTTTGGCGTTTATTGGGTGTTTTTTTTTTGGGGGGTTTTTAGTTTATAAAAATTTAAAAAACGCCAGCCCCAAAAAACCCAAAACAAATCAAAAAAATCCCCAAAACCCCTAAATAAGAAGCCCCAAAAAAAAAAGCATGCCCCGAACCCCCACAACAAAAGGGGTCATTTTGATCCATTTCGATGGAATTTAAAATTTTTTAAGAAATTTTAAAAAATAATTATAAGTGAATTGAAAAAGAAACCCTTTAAAAACCGGGCTTGTGGACGACTTGAAAAAAACTTTTAAAAAAGAACTTGATAAGAATTAATGGGCGGGCTTGATAAGAACTTAATGACACTTTATGAGGGCTTGTTAAAAAAAACTTTAATAAAATACTTGAATAAGTACTTGAAAAAAAGAAAATTGATGTTGACCCTTTTTAAGAACTTGAATTAAAAACTTGTTAAGAACTTAAATAAGAAACTTTAATAAAAAAGTGATGCCGAATTGAATAGAACCCAGAAGACTTTAAAGACGATTTTTTTCACAAATTTAAATTTTTACATTTTTTTCCCCGGTTTCCTTTATTAGGATCTAAAGGGAAAACATGTTTGGCCCGGCTTACTCAAAATGCACAATAGCCGGGGGTCAAAGCGCCGCCTGTTTCCGGGTTTGTGTAAAATTACCCATAAGGGGGCCGGGCCGCCCCCGCGGCATTGTATTTAAATTTAGCCGGGTAAATTCCACCGGAAAGGGCGTTTTGTAACAGGGGGTTAGACGTCATTGTATAAATTTTGGCGGCTTAAAATTTCCCCCCCTCCCAAAAAAATTCCCTTTTTCCCCAAATTTTTTGTTAAAATTTTAAAACCCCGCATTTTATATTTAAAACTAAAAAACATTTAAAACAAAAATTTTTTTTAAAAAAATAGTGGGGGTAAAAAAATAAGGTTTTATGCCCCTTTGTTATTTAGCTTTTGGTGTTGTTTTAAAAACTTTAAAAACAACTTTACTTAGGGAAAAAAAAAAACCTTTTCAAGTAGGGCACCAAGTAATTGTAAGCGTTTGTTTTTGGGACGTATTTTTCTATTTTTTTCCCTTTAAGTTAACCCAAAATTGGGGAAATGCCCGCAGTAGTTTTAAAAATTGGTTGTATGGGATTGAAAAGTCTAAATTTTCCCCTCTTCCCCGCCCCCAAGTGATCCTTCCTATTTCGTTTTTGGGTCACTGGCCCCGGCTTAAAAAACGCCCCTAAACCCAGAAAAATGGTCACTGGCGCGGCTATAAAACGCCCGTTAAAACCCAAAAAAAAAGGTCGCCTGGTGCGGCTATGGGGGGGACCCCTAAAATGGGGGTGGGGGATTTCCCAAATTGAAAATAGAAAAACAGGCCCAAAAAAGTATAAAAGTATACTACCCGTTGAAAGGGATATTCCCAAAACCCCTTTAAAATTTTGGCCGTGTTATATTTTGAACCCCCTGGGTTTTGGCTTGGGGCCCCAGGGGGGGCCATAGGGTCTCAAAATGAGAACCAGAGGTGTCCGTATTGCCGGCCCCCATGTTTAAAAAAGTTTTTCAAAAATTTATTTTTTTTTGATTTAATTTTAAAGCGTAAAAATGATGTTTATTGATTTAAAAAAATTAAATCTCAAAAAGTTTTCTAAAAATTTGTGTTAAAAACAGATAAAACCCACCATTATGTATGTTTGTAAAATGTTTAATATTAAGAACTTTAAAATAGGCATTCTGGGTAAACCGCCCGGAAACAGCAGCGAAAGGCTTTAGCCCGGGTTGGAAACTGGCGGAGGTGGGGGAGCCGAATGCCTTTTTTTATAGTTCTCTAGTTTTTAAAGGCCCATTGTATAACGTTGTTTCCCCGTAAGTTTTTGAAAAATTTTTTCCCCCCCTCCTCACTCCATTTCCCCCAAACCCCCACCCCTACTCTGTTCACCAATTTTCAATTCCTTTCCCTAGTGGGATTTTTTTTGGGAAAGGGGCCCTTTAATTTGGGCCCAAAAAAAATTAAAATATTTTGGGCCCCGTTATTCTCTCCCCTCTTCTCTTTTCTCTCCCCTCTTCCCCTGTCTTTCTCTCTCTCTCTCTCTCTCTCTTCCCCCTGTCTCTCTTCTCTTTGTCTGTCTGTTCGTCTGTCTGTCCCGTCTCTCTCTCTTCTCTGTCTTTCTGAAAAAGTCATAAATTGAAAACGTATGCAATTTTAAAACTACATAAACCCATATAAATTTATTTAATAAATAAGGAAAACAAAAAATAAAATTTTGCAAAGGAAAAAAAATAAATAAGTAAACCCGTACAAAAAGTAAATGAAAAATGGGGGGAAAAAAAAGGGAAAATTTCTTTCCCCCATGAAATTTTGGTGAATAATTTCAAACTTCATTAAAGGATAACTAGACCCTTTTCACAAATTTACCATTGAAGCAAATTTAAATTTAAAAAAAAGGAGGAAGAAAAAGGGAAAGGGAAAGGAAAGGAAAGGGAAGGAAAAAAACCAAAACGCAAGAGAAAAAAAAAAAAAAAGGGAAAAAAAAACCCCCAAGTCTGCAGGTGAATAGTGAAAAAAAAATTGATTTCTTTGTTAGTTTTGTTAGTTAGTTAGTTGTTAGTTTGTTAGTTAGTTGTTTGTTTGGTTTGTTTGTTAATAGTTGGTTTGTTCTTTATTTGAATTTATAATCACTTCTAAAAAGTCCCCCCCCATGGCAATCATCCTCCATGTCCCTTTCATTCCGTTCCCTTTTTTCTTTGTTTATTTTTTCCCATTTTCTTCTTTTTTTGTTTTTTTTACTCTGGTTTTATTTATTTAATTTTTTTTGTTGTTATATTGTATGCATATACCCCTTTTTTTTTACTTTTTTTTTTAAAAAAACAATTACAAGTTGAGACAACAAAAAGAGGCTCTTTTTCACTTTTTGTGAAACCAAAAAAAAAAAATAAGCTTATTCTCTTAATAACTTTTTTAACAAAAAAAAATACTTTAATTTTTAAAAATACTAACTAATAAATACCCTTCTTTCTACTTAAAAATAATAATTAAAACCTTCTTTAATTTTTTTTCCCTTCACATTTTTTTTCTTTTTCTCGGCGGGGGTTCGAAACCCCCAGCTTTTGGTGGGGGGCGTCTGAAAAGGGGTGCCCTTTCAGGGATGTTTCCCATGCTAAAGCCCTACTCTACATTTAGAAATTTTTGCCTTAGAAAATTTAAAATTTTGTTCCCCCTAACCGCGCTAGTTCAAATATTTAGTTTTTTCCTCACAAGTTGTTAATATGCTGTTACGGTCTCCGGGAACTTTAGAAAATATGCTGAATCAGCATGCAGAACATGCGCTATCCCCTTCAAAACTGAAGGGGAAGGAAACCCATTTTGTCGCCTGAGGGTCATACATAACCGATTTTTCCCCGTCACGTTCCCACCACAGCGTCCATGCTGTGTATCGCACAAAATGCCGCCTTCAGAAAAAAGGGTAAACTGTGAAAAAAAAGAAAAAGCCAAGGGTAGGCAAGGCGCCTTTTTTTTCCCTCTGGTTTTCTTTTGCCAAATCGCCATTTTTTTCTATGTGTGATTTTAGGTGAAAAATTGTTTATATTATAAACTTGTAGTGAAAATGTCATCGTTTGCCTGCTTCTTTTTCCCCCAGTTTTGTATGACACTCAAAAAAAAAATGGTAAATCACCATGAAACGGTGTGGCCCAATACACAGTTACTGATAGTGTGCCCATGACTCTGAAAAAAAAAATGGTAGCAGAAACAGAGTTGATATGACTTTGTAAAAAATACTGGGGCTATAAAACAGGAAAAAATAAACCAAACTGATTAAAATCGATTTTTACCAAACACAGGAAAACTAATGTTAAAACATCAAGCACATGGGGACGACGGGCCCCTAGTGCTACAGAAGTGATGTGCAGCGCACACGAATCTTGTCAACAAAACATTCACACACAAATAATGGCAAAATGAGAAAAGAGGGGAAAACTTGGTCGTTCCCCCCTGTTTTTGGCCAAGTTCAAAAAACCCCCACTTCTACGGAGCAAAAAAATGTTGTGAAAGGAAAAGCCAGTAACCCAGTGACTGTTGGTTGTAAAGTTGTGAAGTGGACTATTAAATGTGTGATTGACAGTCCAAGGTTAGTTACAAAAATGTTTTAAAACACGATGTGGGGGTCCAGTCAGATGAACGTTTTAAAGGCCCATTTATAACGTTTTTTCCACGAAGTTTCTATATCTGCCTCCCTCCTCACCCCACCCCCCCAAAGCCCTCACCCCTACCCTGTCCCCCCACCCCATTCCTCCATATTGCTTTTTTTTTTGTAAAGGGGCCCCTTAATGGTCAAAAACCACTTTAAAAGTTTTGGCATTTTTTTTTTTTTTTTATTCTCTCCTTCACCCCCTCTCTCTCTCTCTTTTCCCCTAAAGTTTCTTTTTCTCTCTCTTCCTCTCTCTCTCCTTTTTTGAAAAGTATAAATTGAATACGTAGCAAATTAATACCTACATACCTATAAAAATCCCTTAATAAAAAAGGGAAAAATAATAAATAAATATAAAAAAGAAAAACATAAAAAAGGGTTAAATAAGTAAAAAAAATAAGTGACAAAAAACAAGGAAAAATTTAAATAAACCATGAAGTTTTTGGGTAAATTATTAAAAATTTCATTCAGGATAACATAACGTTTTTCAAAATTTTATACCCTAGAGCAAATAAAAAAAAAACGGAGGAAAAAGACGGGAAAGGGGAAAGGGAAAAGGAAAAAAAAAGGAAAGGGAAAGGGGAAGGGAGGGAGGGGGGGAAAGGAAAAAAAACCAAAACAGGAAGAGAAATAAAAAAAAATAGAAACAAAAACCCAAAGTCTTTACGTGAAAAATAAAAAAAATTTGTTTTAATTATTTAATTTGTTTTAGTTAGTTAGTTAGTTCTATTATTCTGAATTTATAATCATCTTCTCATAAGTTTTTCAGGCACATCCCAAACCTCCATGTCCCTTAAAATTTTGTTCTTATTTCTTTTTATCTTTCCCATTTCCATTCCTTTTTTTGTTTTTTGTAAATCTATTCATTTTTTTTTTTTATTATATGTATGATATAAATTTTTTTTTTACTTTTTTTTTTTTAAAAACAATTTTCAAAGTTAGAGGGGCAGACAGAAAGAGGGTCTTTAAATATTGTAGTCCCGGTAGGGAAACCAAAAAAAAAAAAAGGGGGAAAAAAAGTTTTTCCTTTTAAATAAACAAATAATTAAATAGTAATTTAATACCAAATAAGTAATACCTTACTTACTACTTTAAATAACTAAAAAATTTTTCTTCACCCTTTTTTTTTTTTCAAAAATTTTTTTTTTTTGCTCGGCCCTGGTTCGAACCCCCAGCTTTTTGGGTGGGTGGGCGTCCTTTAAGGGGTGCCCTTTTAGTGGAAGTTTACCCCACTGCCTAAAAGACACCCCCTTACATTTAGAAATTTATGCCCTTTGAAGTTCAAATTTTGTTTCCCCCCCTAACCAGCAGCTAGTTCAAATAATTTTGTTGTTTCCTACACAAGTCTGTTCTATTCCTGTTACGAGTTCCCCCCGGGAAAATTTTGAAAGTATGCGAACTCCCGCACTGGGAGAACATGAGCTATCCCCGTTTTAAAACTGAAGGCCCAAAAGGGAAAACCCCATTGTGTCGCCCGAGGGCCCGTACTATAAAACCCATTATTCCCTG
>JAMYXO010000344.1:0-51482 GCA_033310375.1 Conus canariensis | reverse complement strand
CGCATTTTTTTATTTAAAAACAAAAACACAATTTGGCTTTTTATAAATTAAGTGTTTAAATTCAGAGCAAAGGGGTTAATTTTTAAAATCACAACAATTTAAACTAATTTCGTTTTGTTTGTTGACTTGTTCATTGTTTTTAAATCAGTTTCAAAAATTTAAAAGCAATTAAATTCTTCTTTTTAATTTGATTGCCATTTTTAATAATCAATTTTTTAAATTGATCGCAAATTTAAAAACGAATTTAATTTTTGATTCGTCAAATGGGGTAAAATTCAATTTTTTTTTTTCCAATTCCCATCCAAAGATGTCTTGTTAACTGAATAGCGTTTCAATAATTAAATTCTAACACAGAAATGAATGAAATTGCAAAAAAAATCGGACATGAGTCTTGTCCTTTTTTAACTTAAATTGGGGTTTGCTTTTTTTTTTGTTTTTGTTTTTTTTTTTTTTTCGAATCCCCAGGGTTTTTTGGGAGTTTTTTAATGATCGTAGAAAAATTTTGAGGAAAAATTTTGATGCAGAGAAATACTGTCCTAAACTCCCGAACAAACCAGTGGAAAAAATCCCCCACCCCCTTGAAAGTTTTTGCACTGTATTTAATAGTTTTGCGGGGCCACACACAGGTTTCCATTAAAGAGTCAACAGCACAATTGCCCCCCGGCAGATGCCATGGCCACGGATGTGACACGACGATCCACCACTGGGCGCTCCATGAGGTAAAACCCCTATTTATGATGAAAGCCCACCGGGGGAAAAAAAAACGCCACCGCAACAAGCCCTGTGCATCCCCACCTCCTCGTTGCTGTTCCGTGAAGGTGAAGACGTACAACTCCAGCCAGCCAAACTTTGGCCATGAGGTCTTACTGCCCCCTTTAAGAGAACCCCGTTTACAGTCTTTCCTGCGTGAACAAACTTCCCCCGCGGTAGGATCTTTCCTCCTGTCATGGGCTTTCTCCAGACCCCCAAAAGGGGTGGTTTAGAAAAAAACCCAAAAGTGTGGGAGGCTCAAGAATACTTCCCAAACCCCGAACAAAACCAAAGGGAGCCCCTGCCACCCTTGGAACCGCGCTGTGTTCACATAAGGGGAGGCTCGCGCGGGCCTTCCCTTAAGTTTTCAAGGAATGCTCCCGCGATGCTTTTGTGCTTGGCCACTGAATGTGAACGACAGAACCCCCACGGGAGCGGTCCCCTGGGGGGTACCACCCGATTTCGACCCCAAGCCCACCGGCGAAAAACGCCCCCCTTCAAGCAATGCCAAAAGACAGACAAGGAAAAGTGGGTGGGACCCCGAGTGTACTGCCCCCCAAATGCCCAACAAACCGGATGGGGGGCAATCCCGCACCCCCCCTTTGAATATATGTATAAATTTATACACCACAACACCATTTCATATGTATTTGGCATTTGTCTTATTATTTGTGCATTTGTCTTATCTAGAAATAGATTACGCAATCCTTTTGGCCGGCCTTCCAAAATACCCCATAGAAAAATTACAGGAATCCAAAATAAAAAAGCCCCAGTGTCTGTAGAGGGAGGAAAAAAATCACTTTCGCCTCTACCCCCCTCTCTTCACTGGCTATCTGTCTCAAACCTATCTGTAAAAATCCAACTCTCACTTTTTCTGCTCTCTTTGAAAATGGGGCCTTCTTACTCTCTCCCTTAAAACTACACCCCTTCGACAACTACGCTCCTGTGCTGACGACCGCCTTTGCGAATGACTCGTTTTGGGGCTATATGGGGAAAGATCCCTTTTCTTTTAAAGCACCAGCGAGTGGAACAGACTCCCGACTTTTCTAGACATTCAGATTCTATCTTTCTTTCAAGTCAAATTAAAAACCCCATCTATTTTTCTAATTAGTAATTTTTTTGGGGGGGGGGGGGGGGGGGGGGTTAAACCTAATCATAGCCGTTGGGGCCTTTTCAAATGTAGCTATGTGATGTTCTCTATTATATGTTTTGTGTTGATAAAACTTTATGGATTAAGTTTTTGTAGGATATTTGAAAAATAAGTAAATGTAAATTTGGATTAGGATTTGCAGTTATTGTAGAAATGTTTTTAGTTGGGTGTAAGGTGTTTTTTTGTATATGAGAAGGGTAAATGTAGTATGATTTGTAAAGGTTAGAGAAATTCGTTTGATAAAGCGCTATTAAGAAACCATTTTATTTTTTTATTATTCGACGGAGAGTGGTGTGGGTATGTCCATTCTTTTAAATATATACGTATATGTGTGCGGTGTGTGTGTGTACATAGTGATAGAGTAGTTGCTGCAGTGCAAAAGGGGTTTAGACTCAAATATGAGCCAAGTCGGTGGTGCTTGTCCGTTTTACAAAAGATTTTTTGTCCTGTGCTCCTTTTTAGGTGGGGGGGGGGGGGGGGGGGGGGGGGGGGACAGAGTGAGAGAGAGAACGAATGAGTTAATGAGGTAAGCTTACAAAGCCCATTCTCATACTGGGGTGACGATGGGGGTGGGGTTGTTCCAAAATGATGAAGGGAATGACACAAACAATGAATTTTTAAAAAACAAATCGCGATGAGGAAACCAAATCACGGAAAAAATAAAAAACATCGAAAACCGATGTGATTGTATTGCGGTTCCCAAAAAGTTTTTCCCCACCCAAAAAGATTTTGGTCTCCCAGCTAAATTCCCCACGGGTGCCATGGAATAAGCTGGCATTGTCTCTGTAATAGAATGAATGGTTTCCATGTTTTTATCATTCCTGTAGGTATCCCAATAATGTCACTGGTAGTCATGTTCTCTGGAGGGGTCTTCTGTTGATTATTGCTGGAGGCCCGTCCGGATCACAAACCACATGACAAATTTATCAACACAGTCTTGATCAGCGCTTGGCTTCACTGATCCCAAAAACCCAAGACCGACACTTCGTCGTGTGAAACCGTCACAGATTCTTTGTCACGCTGCTCCTAGTCGATCTCCGTTTGCTTGTCACTGTGCTGTGTTTCTTCTGCAGGTGAGTTACAGATGGAGGGAGATGGTTGTCACACTTGAAAAGTTAGAGACAGAGACAGAGAGAAAGGGATGGGCGGGACGGAGGAAGGGACAGACAGACAGGCAGGCACAGAGAGAGAGAGAGACGAGAGAGAGAGGTTATTATATATCCAGGTTTTCTCTCCTAGGTTTTCTCAAAAGGGTTAATTCAAAACTCCTGAATGACCCCAAAAAATATGATCTGCATTTTCGAAATGTATGTGTTAACTTTTGTGACGGTGAATAAAAAGCAGTTGATGATTTTAGATAAGCTTGAACCTCTGTGTAAACTTTTAAAATGTTGAGGAATTTTTTGTATAGGGTTTTACAGAAAAGACCAAAAAATTTGATGGTCAGTTTTGCTCACTCAGTGTGATCAAGATAAAAATGTGCCCTGTTTCTTTCCCAAGCTGGAGGAGAAATAAGGGCCCCCTTCGCTAAGTCTCAGAACTGGTGTTGACTTTTCAAAAGATTTTTTGTACAAAAAAATGGTAGAATATGACAACATATCTGAGCTCTTTTTGGATAACGAAAATTCAGGTTGTAGCAATCTCATTATCTTTTACACCCATGAGCGTTGAACACTTCATTTAAAATTTGGCCAGTGAGCTTTTATGTTCGTCTAATGGCAAAACATTTTTTCCTTTTTAATTTGGTAAGCTGGGAAACACGGAAAGAAGCCAAGGCATAATATTATTTTATTTCTATGTGGCGCTTTTGTACCCCAAATGTTTAGGGGATGAAAAAACCTTTTAAAGATAATTTTGATCGAATCAGTGATGTGGAATGTATTTATTTCCGACCCCAGTTTGTTATGTAATTTTTAAAAAGTTAGAGTTTTTTAGCTTTGTTCGAAGGTAGTGAATATGAAAGTTCCACGTTAATTCAGTGCTAAGATACTCCCAAAATTTAAGTAAAGGTTTTTGTCAAGTGGACTGCATTCTTTTAAAAGAGGGCAAATTGCTTGTATCGGCCACCATGGGTTAAATACACCCCTTGTTTTTCACAAGAAAACATGACCCATTCTCAAAGATGTATCTACCAAGACTGTCTAATTCAGTATGGTTAAGTTTTTTGTCGTATTTAAGTGTTCTTTTAGGAGTTATTTTTCCTTATTGAAGTATTCTTTCCCTGTGCACAGGATCGTCAGCATACGCACAACTGTGATGTTTTTTCTTTATGTTTTGGAAGACACAGAGGTAAATGTTCAAATTGGGTTATCCCGAGCCTTTTGGAAATTTTTATATGTTTTAAAAAGAAAAACCCACCCCCACCAACGTGACGCCAAAATTGCTTCTTTTAATCAAATAATCCATGTCGATTTTGGTGTTGATCTTAAAAATTTTTTTACAGTCTTGAAAAATTTTGGGGTTGGCGGTGGTTGGTTTTTCATTTGGTTATATTCTTGATTGCCATTAATTTTTTTTGTTTGTTCCCTTGCAATTTTTTTCCTGTGAACAGCAGGAGAGGAGGCTTTTTATGGTCACTTTTCCATAATGTTTTTGCTATTTTCTGGTGGTATTTTTAAGGGAAAAACAAACTATAGATTTAAAAAAATTAATCCCATGTTAAAATGGGAAATAAGTTCCAAATTCTGTAATAAAAATAAAAAGAAAACCCAAGGTCCCTGGGGAGGAACCAGAAACACTTGTTTCCCCTTTGCCTTTAAAATTTTGTCCACCCTTGGGGGGGTGTTGCGATGGGTAAGGAGCCGGACATCCATTAAGAATCAAGGGCATATTTGCTAGAACAAGGAAAAATAACACAGGTAGTTTAACAGCCTTGTGTTTCCCATGGGTGTAAACAGCCCTTTTTTTATTGAGAGCCCCCCAAAAAAGGGGCAAGCAACACCCCCCAGCCCAACCACCCTGCCCCGGCAAGGAAGCTTTTATCCAAAAACCCACCAAAAACCTTTCCCATAGGTTTATTTGCCTAAGAAAAAAAGTTGTTTTTTTTTTCCCTGTCAAAAACTTTCCCTTTCTGGGTTTTTCCTACCTCACTGGCCCCTTTCTCCAGGGTCCCTAGTTTGGGCAAAGAGAAAAAAGGAAACCCCCGAAGGTTTTGGGAGGCCGAGAACACTGTTTCCCTGCTTTAGGCATCCTTCCCCCCTTGGGGGCCTCCCTTGGACGGGGATGGGTACGGCAGGCAGGGAAACTCCTTAAGGGCAAAAGGGGACTACTGTCCTGAAAAGAGGAAATGGGATCAATGCAGCCTTAAAATTTTTAAGAGATCCCAGGGGTGTACCAGGTTTATTTATATGGACCCACGGCGAAAAACCCTCCAGGTGCCGAGAAAAGAAACCCCCCCCCCTCCCAAAACAATTTAAACAGTGCCCTCCCCCCAGCCCAATTTTTATAGGGTTTATTCCCCTAAGAAAATAAAGTTTTTTTTCCCCCTTCAAAGGGGATTTTTTGGGGGTGGGTTTTTACCGCCTATTTTCCAGGGTCACCAGTTTAGGCGGGGAAAAAAAAAAACCAAGGGTGGGGGCCCGGGATTGTCTTCCCGCCGGAGAGGACCCACCCTTGGGGGGTCGCTGTGTTGAGATGGGTGGCCGCGCGGCCCTTTTCCTTTTAAAAGCCAAAGGACATAAACCCGAAAAGAGGTAAACAATAAGGATGCAGTTTTTACGGCCTTAAAGTGCATCCCTTTTTAAGCCCTATTTATGCTCAAGCCCACCGGCAAAAAACCCTGGGGCCCAGACACCCCAAAGAAAACCCCCCTTTGCCCAGGACAATAAGACAGTGCCCACCCGAAAGCCAAGCTTTCGCCATAGGTCTTATTTTTTCCCTCAAGGAGAATCCAAAATTTATTTCTTTCCATTCAAAGGATTTCCTGTGGTCAGTGGGTCTTTTAGAATGGACCTTTTCGGGTGAAAGTTTAAAAGAAAAAAAAAACCCCACCCAATGGGGGGAGGACCCAAAAGCATTTTACCTGCCTTTGGGTTTTTTACCCCCTTGGGAGGCCCTGGCTGTGTTGCGGGGCGGCAGCGAGGAATCATTAACATAAGGGCATAATTCCTGAACAGAGGTAAATCAACTCAGGATGCCCGTTTTTTAAAGCCTTAAGTTAGATCCCTGGGTGTAAGCCGATTTCAATCAGAGACTCAAAGGGGCTTTGTTAAAAACGGACCCTGCTTTAAAAACATCATAAAATCTTTTTTTCAGAATCAATGGGAAAATTTACTAAAGTTTAGGTACAAACAAAGAACCGTTTGCCCAACACTTTTTCCCATTTTTGCCCCCGTTGCGCTTCATACCTGTTTGATACTTTTACAATTTTCTTGCGTCGACATCTGTTGTATCTGTTCTATGCTGAATTTCATTTCCAAGGTATGTTTTGTTTTTCCCCACGCCCCCAAAAAGAAACCCCTTTTCCCCTTTTGGCGCAAAATTTGCTTGGTCATCAACTTGTCTTTGTAAGTTCAGGAAGAAAAATTCATCGCAGTTAGTTTTATTAATGAATAATATTATTTTTTTTTTTAAAAAAGGAACAAAAAAAAACTTTTTACAAACCCCTTTATACCTTTGTGTTATTGGGGGCCCTAAGGGTAGGATACACAATGCTGGAAAAAAAACTTGTTAAAAATAAAACCAGCGTTTTGGGCAAACGGTTTGAAGATCAGAAAAGTGATTGCTGTTATTACAGCTTCATTTGCTACAAAAGTTTTTATTTAAAAGCAAGGAAATATTCCCAGACGTATCAATATGTAAAATTAAAAAAAAAATACATTTAAAAAAAAGGCTTCACTCGTAATGATGTTTTGGTGGCGCTGGGTTAATGCGCTTGTTTTTAGCAGAAGTAATTACGATTTAGTAAACTAGGGGATGACGGCGAGAAAAAAAAGACTTTAACGAGCTATGGAGCAACGCCGTGCACAAGACACCTATGAAAAGCAAAGAAGGGAGCAGTTAGATTTTATTAACGAAGACTTAAAAAAGGGACATGCAGCTTACAATTTAAAGTGTTGACCAGGCAATAAAAGAATATTTTCTAGTAACAGCAAACAAGTTGAAACTTTTGCGTCCCCCAAAATTTAGCGATTTATAACCCAGAAAAAAAAAAAAAGATGCAAGAAATTATTGTTTATTGTTTTTGGCATGCCCGCTGTGTATTTTGTTGCACAAAGTTTGGCTGAAATAAAAATGTCCCAAAATCTATTTTTCCAAAAGGGGATACTGGAAGGGAATAACGGCAATTAAAAAGTTAGCCAAGAAGTGGAGTCAGTGAAAAAACACCCAAAAGAAGGTTATCTAAACAAGCATTTGGCAAATTTTTTTACCTGCGGCCTAAAATAATGAGCCACATTTGTGAATATAACACCCAAACGAACCCATCAAATGGATCTTCTATTTTTTACCCCTGATCGATTGACGAAAAAAGTTTTAAAGTACGCATTTACAGTCATTGAAAAGCTTCAAGATAAAAAAGTGCTAAAAACCATTAACACAAAAGAGTGTTTTGCTGTTGCTGTCGCTAACAACTGATATATAACGGGGCCCTTTAACTTACCCTCGCATGTTTTTCAAGTCGATGATGGAAAAAAATTTTAAAAGGTCAAGTAAAATCAATTATTTTTAAAACATAGATTTACCATTTAAAAGAGGCTTTCCCAGGATTTCAAGATACAGGGTTTGGGTTGAAAATTTAAAAAACTTTATCTAAAAAGGTTTTTTTCCAAACAGTACCCAGGAGCTGTTGAAAATTCTCGCAACACAGAATGGGTTAAAAGGGGATGCCCTAGTTTTGCGCGCAATGAATAATGAAGAATTAAAAAGGTCTAAAACCAGTACAAGCAATCAAAAAACAAAAAAAATGTTGTTGAAGGAGGTCTTCATAAAAGCAAACTTTTTACCTTTGGTTTGAAAGTGGTACCTTTATTCCCCCGGGAGAAGGGGAAGGGGGACATCGCATCAGGGCAAACAGATCCGTTTGGAGTGTTGTCAAATGAGAAAAAAAAAATTGTAAAAAATGAATCCGCCCGTGTATTTTTTACGAGAAACTGCACAACAAAACGACCAGCCCCCGAAGTCTTTTGTAAAGGAAAAAAACTGAGATAATCCCCCCGGGACCAGTCGCTTAATTTTTTTAATTTAAATTTAAAATGGCGGCAAAAATGGAAAAAAGGAAGAACCCTTCTTTAAAATGGCACGGGAAAGCAAGAATGGTGAAGGAAGAGTCCTTAAAAAAATAATGCGAGAAATTTTTTGATTTAATTTGCTATTGACAAATATTTTAAGAAGATTGATTATGCCATGTAGAAAAAAACCTCAAATTTTGTTTGGGAATATATTAAAAAAATTCGAGCGCATTTAGCGAAATAAAAATTTAATTTTGGGTTGAATTGGGGGTGATGATATATTTACTTAACAAAATGTTTTAATCTACGCAAAAAATTTTTGGGGTTTTTTAAAATGGAAGCTCAAAGGGAAATGGCAGAAAATGGCAAGGAAAAGTCTTTAAAAATTAATGAAAAGATTTATTTGAGTATCAGTATATCTTTAAAAAAAGTTTGAGAAGTTTGACAATCCCGGCTAGAACAATCCCCGGGGAAAATCGCTTTAAACCCCAAAAAGTTTTATTTTGATTTTGGGTAGGGAAAAACATGAATTTTGCGAAATGACAAAAAAAATTAAAGCACATTAGCATTAAAAAAAATAATTTTAAATTTTGCTAAATTAGATGATGATTAAAATTTGAAGTGGATTGCTGAAAAATTTTCCCCTATGATTTATATTCTCCGGGGCCCGATTGCATATAAAAAACTCTGGTTAAAAAAACACACTTTTTTGTGTTTGTTCTATCTAATGACTTCTTTGTTAAAAACAGTTGTTTTGATCTATGTAGATTAGTCGTAGTTTTACGTTGTCATGATGAAAGTTTATTGTCAAACAATGTTTTTTTTATAGTTTTTGGGATATGTTGATTGCAAAAAACACTACGAGATATTCCCTTTGCTTTTTTAACAATTTTTTTTGGCTTGAAAGACGTACTTTTTGCCCTCAAACCAAACAAACTCCTTGATCCACCCCCAAATTCACCCTTCATTTACCTAAAACCTTCTTGAAATTTCTGAATGCAAAGGCGAATCTTTAGGGAAATCAGATGTGTGTCCCACCCCGCATGCCTTTAGCAAATTCCATGTCTTTATAGATTCTTCAGAGGGATATCTAAAAAAAAAGGAAAATCTGTATCGTGTAAAGTACTTTGGACTCAGGTAAAAGGGGTTTTTAAAGTGTCATAAAAAAAATTTAAAACATCAAAAGCTTCGACAGCTTTTAAAAACAGAAAAACCCAAAAAAAAACGGGTTGCCCCAATTTGACTTTCTTTTTTTTTCATTATGAAAAAAGCTGATCATAAAAATCTTCTAAAAGTCTTGATAATTTGGTTTTTTGAAGTAAAATTTAAATTTTGTCGTTTTCTTAGTGACCAATCTGACATCTTTGCGTTGTGCGGATTTTCCTAGTCTTTCCAAAAACGTGTTGTCATAAACTTGAAAAAGTCTTTTCTAAGCATCTGCGGTTTATTTCTGAGATCAGTTTTTTTTCTTTATGTTGGTTTATAAACTGTTTTTGATCAAAAGCAAATTTACGATGAAAAGCTGTAAACTTAAAACCAGTCTTAAAAAAAATTGAAAAGAAGTCTGTAATGACAGAAAAATTTTTTTTTGTCACGAAGATTAGGCACAAGTTTGGGGCGGTTCTGTCATTGCCATCTTTGACTTTCTGCCGTAATGGATAGTCATTATGGTAATCATGAATTTTCATGGGGGTTTCTAAATAAACTTCTAGAATGAGACCTCTTTTACGATCAGCTTTAGACTCTAAAAACCCTTTTAAAAAAAACTTTTGAGTTCTTTGAGTCCTTTGTACATTTTTAAAGTTACGTAACGGTGTGACTGCGCCATTGCCCATCCATACAGATTGTTTGCATTAAATACATAGATTTTAAAAACCTTTTATTGTCAAAGTCGTAAAAGTATTGTTGTTTGCTTTACAAATGGTGGGGACGCCTTTATGTTCCCCCCACGAAACCCGTTTTCAATCATCTGAAGCATTGGCAGGTCAGACAAAAAACCCAATTTTGTACTCCAGTAAATTTTAAGAAAGCGTCCCAGCTCTCCCGGGCGCAAAAAATGTAAGGGCCGGGTCCAGGCTGAAGTTTCAGCGGGTTTTCCTAAAATTTTAAAAAGGAGTCCGCCAAAAAAAGGTATCGCCATTAAATGGAATCATGATAGTCCCCCACTTTTTACATTTAAACTTCCCCAGGGCTCTTGGATAAGAATAATCAAAATCATGATGTCCTTTCTCTGAGACTAGAAAAGAACGCGCCTTTAGGGGGAAAGGGGGGTGGGTTATCAAAAACCCTTTTCCCCAATGTTCATTTATCTAAGGGTAAACCCCCTTTTAACAGAGTTGGGTCAAAATATTCTTCTGTTTTTGGGGGCAGGACTTTAAGGACTAGCAGGACTCTAATGAACCCCATCATGTGTTGCATAGAGTCGTAGAAAGCATGTTATTTAAAGTGAAACACATGTACTTTTCTGATGACTGTGCAATGCATGACACCCTGAAGTCGTAGTTATGCTTGGGGCATTAAAGGTGGGGTCGTAACCTCGCAATTGTAAAAAGAATATGGGCAGCTTCCATGTTTTTGGTTCAAACTTATTTGAAGATTGCATTTGTTATGTGTGCTCCTCTAAATTTTCCCATAATGTGATCATGGTCTCTATGTTGGATTCTCTGCGGTGGCAAAAAGGCCGCCCCACAAAACCCAACAGTGATGGTGATCATATTTTTTTGGTCTTCAGGCGTCATTTGATTCAAAAAGTTTGATTTTAGAACAGGCATTACGCACTTGCTGCATGCTTTTTTTAAGAAGTTTTTTGAGATTTGGTCCTCTGTATTAATTTCTGGTTTGAATGGGGCCCATTGACCTAACAATGATGAAGGCAAATGAGAAAAATCTGATGATTATCATTAAGATTTTTTTTGGGGAATTTTTCTGGGGGTTTTGGTCTTCTAAGGAACATGAGTGATTAAAAGTCTGGTAAACAAAAATTTGGCTAGTTTGAAACCCGTTTCCAGTTTTTTAAAAAACAAACTTTATGCCTTCCCCCGGGGGGGTAATAGTTCTGTACACAGTCAACTGGGCTAATACAATGTTTTATTTTTCGCTCGCAGCTTAAAAAGGGACGGAATTTTCTTTTTAAAAAATTTTTTCTACAGAACTTGTTTGTATGTTGTTTTGTAGTATGCACTGTAATCTACTCATTGTGCGTATTAGAGTGTAGTGCAACCCCTTAAGGGTTTGCTCGGAGTAAGTCTACAGGGGCTCTGGTTGGTTCGCCTATTGTTGGTGTTCTTTGACACTCTAATTGGCAGAAGGTTGGTTTTTTCGACCTGGTGACTTTTTAAAGTTATTGGGGATTTTGTTTTTCAAAACTGACAATTTTGTCTACGCCCTAGGAAAATTCCCAAGGCCGTTAAAGTTGTTCATTGGGGCCCTGTAAATGTTAGATACTTCCTCGATTTTTGGCAACGTGATGCGCCCCAGCAAGAAAAGCACCACATAAAACATTTGTCCCTCTGAATTTTTTTTGTTCAACTGCTTTCTTTGCAATAATGTTGGGGCAGTGGGGTGTAAGACTTGCTACAATGGTCTTTTTCTTAAAACCCGTTTTAATTGTGTCTAGGACTTTACCCTCTGACCAACCAGGCCTCTCATTTTAGCTGCTTCAGAGGCTTCTCAAAAAATGTGTAAGAGCTGGTCTGCCCCAACCCCGGTGTTAAGTCATTTTGAGAAAAAATAGTCTGTTTTGTTTGGACCCAGACTTCTAGATTTTCTTCATTTATTTTTATATACGATTTAAAAAAACTAACCCTTTCTTTAATGGGGGTTTATTGTTAGTTTACTTGGAACTTTGGGAAAAAAGGTGTACAAGCTTTCCCGCACGTTTTTTGGATAATAATTCTAAAAAAGACCCCCATTTTAAAAACTTTTGACAAACGCTTTCCTGAGCATTTTCTTCAAAAATTTTTTCTGAACCCTTATATTCTTATCCATTTTGAGCTTTTTTTTAACCAAAATATTTATTTAAATCAAAAAAAAAAAGTTAATCAGAATCATATAAAAGGGCTTTTTTGTGCTGGATCATAAACTAAAAATAAAAAGCCCTTTTGGGGTTGTTAATGTGAGCGTTTAGAAAAAAGAGTTTATGTTTGTTTACTTTTTTTAAACATTCCTTTTTTTTTTTTTGGTCGGGTCTGGTTGTTGAGAAAAAGTTGCCCTTGCCTTTCTTTTAAGATCAAAAATTTTGTCTTTTGTAGTCTCAAAATCGGCCTGTAGGCGGGGAACTAAATTTTTCATCCGTGATGTTTGAGTCAGCAAGTGTTTATTTTTGTCGTTTGAAGGAAAAATAAGTTTAGCTGTTTTTGTTGAACCATGTGTGTGCTTTTGGGTTTAGCTTTTATTTTTTTTTCTGACAGACTTACAGCAATGACACGGCCCGAGAAAAAAACCGCTAGAGGATAGCTACCGGTGCCCTACGTGTTGGAAAAAGGGCCCACATTGTTCCTGTGGATAGGCACTAGGACGATGCTCCAGTATTAACATATGAAAAAGCATTAAAGACAGCAAATACCCCGTTTTGGTTTTTTCTGTTTTTGAAAGGTCCTGCTCTAGTTGGGGGGTTTCTTTGGTATGTTTGTTTTTCTGAAAGTTTTTTGTCTACAGCAGCACTATTCTTCTTTGGGCACTTTTGGTAAGTCGTAAAAAAGACAGCTTTTTTAAAATAAAAATAATTTTGTATTGGTTTTCTTTCAAACGTTATCTTGAATATTTGCTGGCTCTTTTAAAAAAACAAATTTTCATTAAGTGGTTTATCACTTCTTTTTTTTTTATAAATTTTAAAGTTTTTAGTCTTTAACTGTTCTCCCACTCCCATGAATGTTATCCCCTGTTGCCTTAGGGGGCAATCAATTAAAACCGTATTTTGTTGTTAAATATTCATCAAGTCTAACATGTGAGGTGTGTCTTTTGGGCGCAAGGGTTTTTGTTGGTTCTGACCTCCCCCCTCCAAACAATTTTCTTTTTCATCAAAATTTGATAAAGGTTTAAGCCCCCTACCGTAGACTTGGTTGGATACCCCAAATTGCATTGTACTTTCGTTATTTTAGGAGATAAACTTTTCACTTTGTCTTTTGATGGGTTTTATCTTCACACAGCAAAAAAATACCCTTTTAAGGGGTCTTGTGCGCGCCTTTAAAAATAAAAATTTCCCTATGTGTCTGCCTTTCTTTTTGGATATTTTTAATGATGAACACTCTTTGTATTTTATTTCTAATTTTTATGTATTGTTTTCAATCGCCTTGCTAAGTTGGGGTGCTAACAATGTCAAACTCTAACGGATGTCGAAAATGCTTTTACTTGGAATCAGGTTGTAGTTTTAATGACGTTTGTATTCATTAAAAGTTAGTTCATATGACAATCTGTCTTTTTAATTTCCTTAAAAATATGGCGCATGCGCTTTTTTAAAACAAATCTAAGGGTATTGAAAAAACGTTTTCCAAAAAGCATAAATTACAGCTTCATACTTTTTTTACCCGTCTTTTGCTTTCGGGTCTATTCTGTGTTTTAGTGCTTTGTTATTTTCGATTCCTTGAAAACGAAAAATCGGCCCTTTCATTATCGGTTAGCCATAGTCAAAAGATTAGAAAAATGTTGCATTTTGGGAAAGAAAATTTTTTGCCCCCAAGTTTTATAGAAATTTTTTTCGATTGCCCGTCCCAGATTTGAAACTACTGCCTGTTTACGTCTGTTTTGAATCAAAATTCTATTTTTGAAAGTAAGCCCTGCAGATCCCCCCACAATCACTTCATTGTCCCAGGTCTGGAATTTAACAGTAGAATTTGATCTGAATCAATAGTAGATGGTTTTTTTGGGAACAATAATATTCTGTTTATTTCCCTTCACGCCAAAGGGCTCTTTCAGTCTTCATGGGGTCAAGAATCGGCCATATGCTTGTGCATTTTTTTTTTTTAAAAACAAAATAAAAAATTAATTTTTAAAAACATGGCGAAGAAGATTATGAGTTTTTTATCCTGGAGACGACATGAGTGAAATGACACCTTTGACAACCATTACAATCATTGCGGGGTGAATTAACAGAAAGTAAGGTCAAATCATTTTATCAAAGTTTAGGCCCAAGAACCCCCTGTTTTATAGACCCTAAATGATTTTTTAAAAAAAAAGATGCCATTTGTTTGTGAGAAACGGGGGAAGGACCAAATTGTTCAGTTACAACTAAACCCCGATCATCAAAAATTTTTAAAAAGGTCAATTAGACAAAAGGCTCAGGTGAGCGATCAAAATCGCCTTGCATTTTTCTAAACCGCGAAGGGTTAGACGTGAGGCAGTGCTAAACTTCAAAAAAACACTCAAGAACTCCCCCAAAAGATAACCAAAAACAAAAAAATGGAACTTAAGATTTAAAAACCCAAAACGACGAAATAAAAAGAAGGAAACCGTTTTTCAGAAGAAAAAGGTTTTAAAAAAACCCTGCACGATCCGCCGTACCTTGAGAGAAATAACGGCCCCTTTTCATGCTTTGAAAAGCATCAGAGGCGAATTAACAAAAAAATTTAGCAAAATGGGTGAATGTGAGCATATAAAAGAGAAAAGAAAAATAGTTTAGGCTGATGACCACAAAATTTGGGGGCCTGGGGGTTTTAAAAAAAAGAATAAACACAAAGATAAAAGATCTGAAAAGAGGGATCAGCAAAAACTAGAAGTGCTGTCTATAACCGAGAACAATTACGAACTCAAGTGAGCAAATAAGAGAAATATCCCAAAGAATTTATTGAAGACACAAAAAGTTGCAGACGAATAAGAACCTGTTTAGAGGCAAGGGGGTCACATTAGCGAGCGTTTTAAAGCCTTAGGATTTGCCCTAAAATACATGGGGTTGGCTATTTACAGGGGGGCGGTGGTGGGGGAGCAGTGCCACCATCCCACCATCAGATAAAATTTTTGGGTAAAAAAAAAAATTTTTCTTTTTGCAAGTTTTTTTTAAAAAAAAAAAGCCAGTAAAGGCAATGACTCTTTGCTGGGTTTAAAAGGGGGATCGTTGTGGGTTTTGTCTGCCGCAAGTAAAAATAGTTTGGGTTTATGGCTGAAAGGGGCCCATGGGCATTAGTTGTTTTAAAGTTGGGTTACTTTTTTAGTAAGAAAAAACCAAAGTAAAACCCAGGGCAGTTAATCCAATAACAAGTGCCTCTTTTCTATTTTATGGTCATTATTTTTTGGGGGGGTTGAATGGGGGGGTTTGGGGGGCTCGGGGGGTTGGTGGGGCTTCTTTTTTTTTGCTATTGCTGGCTTGAATTTATGTCGTTTTTTTTCCGGGCCTTCTCTTCTTTACCAGCCACAGGGTTCAATTTATTTATTTATTTTGTTCCTATCTGAAGTCGAGGTCGAAGGCGCATGTATAAAACCCGTGCCAAAAGCAAAATCTACTTTCGTTTGCGTATTGCAAAAAAATTTTTTTTCCTTTAATACTTGAAGGCAAATCAATTGCAGAAATTAAAAGAAAACCCCTAAATTTGCTAAATACTGTTTTTGTGCGTCAAAAACCAGTAGAAGGGGTCAATTTTGTTTGATCTCGTTTGTGCTTTCGAAAACCCAGCAAACACCAAACATAAGTCGAATAGGTCGTTTATTCGTTTATTCCCCCTTTTGTTAGGCCCTTAGAAGTACCAAAAATAATGTTGTCCATGCTGTTTTTTGCTTTTGCTCTATGGACCCCAGGTGAACAGTTGTGCCCGAAGAGAAAGATGTGTAAGGAGGATTCCAATATAGTTATACTTTCTATGCCGCCCCAAAAATAAAGGGTGCCTAAACCCTGATTAAGATCCAAAATTTTTCTAAAGTCCGTCTTTGGGTCAATATCAAATTGTTTCGATCCTTTCAAAAGCCTTGTAAACTTTTTTTGTTGTGAATGGATTTAAAAGTTTTTTTCTTTTTGGTTAAAGGGCTTGCAGTTCAGTAAAAAAAGTCTGAAGGTGTAATAAAAAATGAAATCATACACGACCCCACCCCAAAGGGGTCAGGAGATTTAAATGTCAGCTAACGACATCCACACCCCGTTGATGCACAAAAACAAGCAAAATTTAACTGGTTTGATAAAAATGCATCGGTTTACTGAACCCACTTTTGGGTGTAGTCGTTTTTTTTAGGAGGGTTAAGATATCTGTTTAATGGAGTACTAAACCTTTACTTGAAAGGCGTCAGACTGAGTCACGAAATGTCGAGGGTATCAGTTGTTATATTTTGGGGCTGTAGTGAGGCCCAACAGAAATATTTTGCATTTGTATATTTGAAAGCACTCATTTTAAAAATTTTTTTTAAAAATGTTTGTAAAAAAAACAAATCAAGACAGTCCTTGTTTTTTGAATTGAAATTTATAATAAACTGCGGAACCCAAAGGGTCGCCCTCAGAAATATTCTACAAAGTCGTATGGTTTAATTAAGTCAATCCCCAAAAGGATAATCGATTCGAAAACTTGCGAAGGGAGACGTAATTAGCAGTTAACCATCCCGATGGGTTTTTACGGGTTTTGCTGCTAAAAGAGCAATGAGTAAATTCGACATTACTCTCAAACTTAACAAGCAAATCTAAAAACAATGTTGAATTAAACCCCGAAGGAGAAAGAAGTCAATTATTTTTTTTGGGGTAGAGCTAGCTGAAAATGTTAGGGTTTAAACCCAATCAAGTCTTTCATTAATTTTTAGTTAACCAGAAAAACTACTTATGAGGGGGAAAATCCGCTCGATCTTGCAACATTCATTACTCTATGTTCATTTAGGGGGAGCTGAGCATGAAAAATTTTTATGATGGGCCCTCAAAATGTTTTTAAGAGCTCTTCCATAGGGAAAGCTGCATATTGCGATTATGAAATTATACGATTCCTAATTTACAGTTAAAAGTTTTTCTTGTGGGAGGGTAGATCCTTTAATATAAAGATAAGATAAAACAGGGAAAGTGTGGAAAAAGTGATAACCGCACTTGTTTTGAAAAAAAAAATCGTTGTTTTAAAAAAAAGCAGTGGACAGACGATTCGGGGGTCACTTGCGCCTGAGAGGGTGAACTTTAGAATTAAAAGACCTTAGACGTTGAGGATTTGAAAAAAAACGGTGAGATAGGACTTTATATGGTTTGAGTACCTAAAGATGGTTTTTTAAAACGCAAAGAGGTTGACGACAACAAAAAATTTTCCCAAAAATAGAAACAAAAATTTGCAAACTAGAAGCAAAAAATAAGGTCGTTGAATATAAAATAGTTTGAAAAATGACAACCCAAAAAGGCACTTAGAACCTATTTAGAATGGGACATAAAAATTTTAATTTTAAGCCCCATTTACATTTTTCGCCCCCAAAAAAAATTTTTAGGAAAAGCATTGAAAACTTGGCCCTTTACATGTAAGTCTTATGCCAGAGGGGGCAAAAGTCGGAAAGAGATCGAAAAAAGCCCTTTGGGGGGCAAAAAAATTTTCATCCTCACAGAAAGGAATCAGTTTTAAAAAGGGTTCTACAAAATTAAGTTTATTTCCCGCACAAAATTAGGGACCGTTCCAATGATATTTAAAATTTCTGTCTTAAAAGATGAGGCAAGAAATGGAGCTCTGGGGCGTGACAATTTTTGAAAGGAATTTCTTATTGCGGCAAAACTTTGCGTTGCAAACTTAAAGTTCTGTCGTCGTTCTTTACAATGGCGAGGAATTAAGGGCATAACAACAGCAACAAAATTGATATTAGTCTAAAAGAAACGATCTTACAGAACTGAACGGATTAATTTACCTTTTGACCTTTTAGGGTTTTATTATATGAACAAGGGTTTTGCAGGAGTATGATAAAAACAATAAAAATGGGGTAAAATTTAAAAATTTTGTTTTTAAAAAAATATGGGCAAAAGACTTTGGTGTCAATTTCCGTGTTAACTTTATGACAAAAAACCCCCCCTTGTTCATTTATTTGTGGACAGATGGTTTTGGAAAAAAAAAATATTTATCCTGCCTATTTTAAAAAAGTTTATGTTTTTTAAAATTTTTTCATATAGTAATTTTTTTCCCAACTTAAAGGAACAAAAAGCTATCACGACAGAAGGTTTTATGGACGATGTTGACATTATTTAGTTTATCCAGCAAAAAATGGTGAGTGTTTAGAACTTTTTTTTAGACAGTTTGAAGGAACTCGACACTATTTATTATAGAGACTGTTGGCAGAAAGAGACTAGTTAAAAAGGAAACACTTTATCAAACTGGCTTTCAGTGGAGACATGCTGGGTAAGTGTGTGGATTTTTTGTCAAAAAATATAACTCGTTTTAAAAGACTTCAGAGAAAAAATTTTAAAGACTGTAGTTTTATTTTAATGAAAGACAGAGACGCATTTTTATGAATGTATGCGTGAAAAATTTTTATTGAAAAAAGATCAAGAAAAACGAAGGATTAAGCAAAAACTTAAGTTCAAAAGTTTTCTAAATTAGTGTTAAAAAAGATAAACCTACACATTAGTTTGTTTGTAAAAAAAGGGTTTTCTATTAGAAACTATAAAAAAGGCATTGGGTAAGCGGCGGGGCAGCAACAGCGAAAACCCGGGTTTGCCGGTTGGGCTTTGGGGGGGTGGGTGAGCCCGAAGCCCATTTTTTTTTTCTTCCTTGTGGCTTTTTGTCTGAAAAAAAATTTTTTCTGATATAATAATAAGTTGCCCATGACTCTGTTTCTTAATTTGAATAAAAAATCTGGGGAGGCCCCCCACTATCGAAAAACTCTTTTAATAATAAAGGGGTGTTGTGGGGGTGTGTGTTGTGCGCGCGGGGCCCGGGGTTGGGCTTTTTTATGGAAAAAAAGGATTTTGCCTTTTAATTTGCATGAACTGGGTCAGTTTTGTAAAAATTTTGGACTACCGTGTTAAAAAGGGGGTTTTTACGTTAGTAGGGAAAGCAAAATGTTGAGGCTGGGGGGCGCGCGCAGCCAAAGGCTGGGGTGGGGGGGGAGGGAGAGGTGAAAGGTTGGGGGGGAGTTTTGGGGACTCGGTTTTCAAATGCTACCCATGGCACACCCCGTTTTTTTTAAACACCTTAACATTTTAAATTTTATCAATTAAAAACACCAGGAGGCCATTAGTCTAGGGGACCTGTTCAAAGTAAAAATTGGGACTTTTAAAGGGGCTGAAAAAAATCTTTTAATAGAAAAAATTGATTAAACAGTAGAAAATACATTTGAAATCTCAAAAATAAAAGGAAAAGGGAAAAGGGAAAAAATTTTTTCCATTTTATAACTTTGCATGTCACATTACAAAGTACAGAAAAAGAGTTTATTTTCCCAAAACCCTTGCCCCCAAAAAAGAAGAAAAAAAAAACATTACAGTCAGACACATCATTACAGTTAAATGTAACCGGTCTGTATAAACAAATTTTTACTGGTCTTTTTCAAATAAAAACCAAATTTGACAATATTCGAAAAAAAAAAGCTCCCCAACCAAATTCTAAAAACCCTTTCCCCCTTTTACCACTTTTGACACCACTGAAATGGAAAAAAGTCGAGGCCCCTTTTTCTGCACGAAGGCAAGAATTAGAAAACACGGACAAATCTTCATTCATAAAAAGTAAATTTCCCCGCACTAAGACGCCTCTTATGCAAGACCCACTCTCGACACTCACCCAAATTCCCCACAAAAAAAGACCCCCACGCACTTCTTTCCCCCCAAAATACTTCTTCCTCTACACAACAACCCCTTCAATACAGACCAATTTCTTACCACACAGACGACTCCCTTCCACTCGGCCGAATCCCAACATGTTGACTGATCCCCATCACAGATTCCCTACCACACAGACTCCCCCCCAAACGCCCCCCAAAACCCAAAAAAAAACCAGCACAATAAAAACAAAAAAAAAAACCAAAAAAAACCCCAAATCCCAACCGCTCTTCCCTAAGTTACAGTCCCAAACCACACCAAGAAAACAATTCCTTGTTTATACAAGTTTTATGTACCCGACTAACTGTCCCGTGTATACAAGTTCCAAGCACCTGCCATCACTTTTCAGGTATGCAAGTTTTTGTCAGCAGAACACAGACACAACTTCCCCTTTTGTCCTGTCCCCTATACCAGACCAAAACTTCCTGTGATACAAGTTCCACACACCACACCAGTGACACAACTTCCGTCGCTTGTAAGACTCTTTACCAATGCAGACCCAAATTCCCCGTGCAACAAGCCTCTGATTCCAAATAAAATTGTATAGGACAGACTTATTTAAAACCACATGCAGACAATAAATTTTTCAAAATGAATGAAACAGACAATGATTTCACTAAAATTCCCCTTTTTCCCATCTACGGACCCCAGTTAGCAGGGGACACATCTCACAACCACGAATGTCCCCCAAAACCAAAGGCCTAGCTTGAGAGAACTCAAAAAAAATTCCTTCCCAAACACACTGATCACTTGAGACAACACAGCAGAACGAGCTATCAGTCACACACAAAATACACCCCTCACAATAGTGAAGAAGAACACTACAAAAACACGCCCCGTGCAGGACAAAAAAAAATCCCTAGAAAAAAAAAACCCAAGCCCCCCGTCACAAAAAGAAAATGATATGCATATCAAAAAAAAGATAATTTTTTATCAAAAGAATAAATTTACGTGATCAGAGCTCAAACGAACATTCAAAACGAAAAAGTAAACACCTGGTCCCAAAATACATTTTATATAAATAACATGCCCCTTTTTTTCCCCTTTTTTTTTTTTCCTTTGATTGGTTGTTTTTTTTTTGGGGTTTTTCTTGCTTTTTTTTTATTGTTATTTTCTGTGTGTTGTTTTTTCCCTTATTAAATTTCCCCGTATTTTCACACAAAATTGCATTCCGATTTTTTTTTTTCAGAAAAAAAAATGTGGTGTGTGTGTTTTGTGTGTGTGTGTGCGCGTTGGTGTGTGTGTGTGTAGTTTTGGTGTTGCGTGTGGTGCGGGCCATGTCTGGTAGTACAGGAGAGGAGGAAAAAAATCAACCCACAAAGACGCAAAACCAACAGCAGGGAAAACCCTTTTCCCCGCCCTTTTAGCACTTCACCAAATTTCACCAAAATGAAGTCGACTGTGAAGTTTCACCCCCAGGCATTCTTGACCCTATTCTTGTTTAAAGATTATCTGCGTTGATATGTTTATTTGTTCTGCAGCCAATTTTTTCTCTTAGGCCGCATTTGTTCAGCCCCCCTTATAATGGTGTTTCTGTAAAGGGGACAAATTTGCCTAGCACATTTTTTGGTCTCCCTTTTTGAACATAATTTTCCTCTTCTCTCACTCCCATTACGTCCCATATTCAACCCCCTTCATTGCTCCCTTCCTCTTTCCCCCATCCCCCCAAAAAAAAAAAAAAAAATTAACAAGTGATCTAGTTGAAAGGTGTGGCGTGGCTTACATGGCAACCAATGCAAAGGGAAAAAAAACCGGGGTCTTTCATCAAGTAAGATGAGTCTCACTTCTCCCCCTTTCGGCAGTTTATGGAGGGGGGGGGGGGGGAAGCGCCCCACATTTGATGGATTTGCATTACCCCATTTCGTCTTGTAGGGGAAAGGGGTTGGGGCTAGGGGGGTGAAAGTGAACGCAGAGTAAAAAAAACAAAGCATTGTACTGGGAATAAAAACGGCAACCCTGTTACAGCTCAGCACTTAGGTGTAATCTTCCAAAAGATTTGACTAACAGTTAACTAAAAATCATGCATGAAATAATCGTTATCAAAAGGTTGGAAACTGCCTTCAAATTTAAATTTTTTCAGAAAATTGAGAATCTGATACAGAAAAGTTTGTGATGCGGAAACGTCCCTAGGGAAAAAAAATTTGAGGGCAGGGCATCGAATGTCCCCTTTAAAAGTTTAGCAAAAAACTGGTAATACAAGCGGTAGACAGCAGGTAACTACGACTGATCAACCACAAAAAGAATAGCAGACAGACCACAGCAGTAACCAAGAAAAACCAACAGATCGCAGGAAACGATGCGACCAGACAGAAAAACTGTGACAATGCAGCAGGAAAAAGATGCAGACCAGACAGACAACTGATGAACAGCAGGACGGTCAGCTGACAAAGTTGAAACAGCCCCAACCCTGCAGGAAAACTGATGATACGGACAAAAAAGCAAACAGAAAAAAGAGAATGCCCAGAAAGAAAAACAGTGAATAAAGAATCAATCGGCAAAAAATAGACGGTAAGATGACCAACGCACAAACCAACAGACAGATAGCAGAAATCAGAAGATGAAATTATCAGATATACTGATCAGAAAAACAGAAAAAAAAAAGGCAAAAGAAAAAAGAAAAATCTCCGCGAAAAGATAAAGACAAAAAAATGGCCCAGTCAAAAAGTCAGACGCGAAGGTGAGCACAACAGTAATTTGCAACAGAAAAAACCCGGGCCCCTCACAAATGTTTTGTCATGGGTCATACCAAATTCAAAAGATAAATTTTTCCCAACGTCCCTGAAATAAATTCACTACTCCATACCACAAAATTACATTATGTATGATGTTTCCTTCCCCGGTACCTCTTACCCTTCACCAAAGCGCCTGTCCAAATTTCATGATGTATTTAAAAAGCTAACCATCAGCCCCTTGAAAGCTAGACCCCAAACCACGGAGACAAAAAAGCAAGACACCCAAAAAAATCTGTGTCAGAGTCGGAGAAATTAAAAAAAAAACAAAAAAATTGAAAAAAAAAAAAAAAAAAATTTTGGCCTAAAAAATGCGAAAACTGTCCAAGGTTTGAAAAGAATCCCTTTAAAAAAATAGAAAAAAAAAATTTTATGAGGGGGAAACGGTTAGGCGGGACTAAAAGGTGATTTTCCCCGTCCTTTTTTGTTTTACTTGGATCCTAAAATGCATGAAATGTCAGCATTTCGTATACTTGAAAGTAATAACATTCCCTGTGATGCATTTTACTGGATAGATGAATAACATGATGACCTTAAATTCATAGTGTCTTTCATGTTCAATGAAATAATCAAGTTTTGAATGAAATCTGGATTTGCTCGTTGGACCGGATCTGTCATCATTTAATGGCTTTGTATTGGGACACGTTCAATTTCCAACCAAATTATATACGGTATAAAAAGACCTTTGTTTGTTTATTAATTGCTTTATGTTGTCTTTTTTTTTTTATTTTTTTCTTTTTATGTGTCGTGTAATCTTGCATGTGAAGATGAACATGAACTCCATGGACGGATGTAATCTAAGAGAAAAAAATGAGGAAGGAAGAAAGAAAGAAACAAACAAACAACAACAAAAAAAACCCAACAAACAAAACAAGTTCACAGACACAAAAACAACACAAAGGGTTATGACAAATGAGGTCGTGGATGAGAGTTGGAGTGAATGTGGAAGGGTGTGTTGTAAATGAGAAAGGGGGTGGCATACACAGGTATGTAAGGGAAGGACAGAAAGTTAAATGCACAGTTAATGAATCACCATTCACTGTTCACGCTGTAATCATTCGCACATGATGACATCAATAAATAGAACATAAGAAACATCTGTATAAATGGACACTGATGTAAATGCAATCATAATCATAAGAAGCTCTGAAACACAAAGGGACCAATATCATGTAAAAATTCAATCTAATATCCATAAAATTGAAGATACAGGGCAATGACAGATGATGATTCAGTGTGATGCAAAGAAAATTGGGGGAGTTTGTGTTATATCCCTTTTTTGGTTTAGTAAAATTTAAACCATGTCGGGCCATAGCTTTTCAACGGCAGTTACCCAAGCTCTGTCGGCCAAAATTTTTTTTTGGGGCCCAAATTGCAGTTTTAAGGGACAGTCACGTGATGCACCCCATTTTCCGGCCCCGGAAAAGGGCCAGTGCCCCAATTTTCCTAAAAGTCTTTTCAGCGGGGCCCCCTGGTGTATGGGGGCCCCCGAGCCCTTTGGGCGCCAGGGGGGAAGGAGGGAGGATTTAGAGTTTTGCTTGGAAAGGGTATAAAGCAAAAACAGGGAGTATAACAAAAAACCCCCCATTTTGGCTTTATTTTATTTTTCCCTTGTCGGGACCATACCCAAAATTTTAAAAGGGAAATTCGGAGGGGGCCCGGCGCCTAGTGGTTTTTGGGGGTTTTTGGACCGATAGGGCGGCATTGGCCGCCAAAAAGGAAACCCCCTTTAGCCCCATCAGCTTGGTCATCTTTTTTTCCCCTTTCGGAAAAAAATTAATGAAGGGATTTTTCCGACCCCAGTAGGCTGCCTCCAGCAGGTGGGGCCGGGGGAAAAGGGAGTACTGGGATCGCTGTGGAAGTGGCCGTGCTCTGCCCTTCGGGCCCCCGGGGGTGATGGACGGGGGGGAGTTTCCTTGTACGCATGGGGGGGTTTGGGGTAGATCTCCCCTTTTCTTGGAAAAGCCACCTGGAAAATAGTTCCCCCGAGATTTTTTCTATTTATTTTTTGGGGGTTGAGGGAGAAAAAGGAGTTTTCTCTGGGGGAGCGCCTGGGGCTTTGTGCTTTTCCCCAGTGTACTGGGGACCCCCTGGAGGGGGCAAAGGCCCATTTTCTCCACTTTTTCCCCCTTTTCCCCAAAGATGTCAGTTTTCCGGGGAAGGTTTTTGGAGGGGACGGGAACCCTTTCCCGGGGGAAAGGCGTTTTTTGGGGGGCCCACCGTGAGGGGGTGAATCCCTTCGTTTTCCCCGGGCCGGGGGCCAGGGCGGGGAGAAAGGGGTTTTAAAAGGAGGGGGGGTTTTAAAAAGGGGAAAAAAAGCAAGGGTTTTTAAAAAAGGGGTTTTTTTTCTGGGGAAAAACGAGGACCTTTAAAAAGGTCCCAGGGGGGAATGCCCCTAGGGGAAAAAATTTTTCCCCCTTTAGGGGCAACTCCCCCTAGACACCTCTCTGGGGGAAAAACCCCTTTCAAAAAAAGGGGCCCCCCCCGGGGGGGAAAAGGGAAAGTGCAGATAGGGGTCTGAAACCCCGAATGGACCACCCCCCCCTTTTTAAAGGGGGAAGGGGGATAGGTGGGAGGGGAAAAAATTTTAAAAATTTGGAAAAGTTGGAGGGGCAGAAAGGGGGAAACCCAGATTTTATCTGGCACCTTTTAAAACCCAACCCCCCCCCCGGGGGTTTTATTTTAGGGGTTTGGGCCCCCGGGTTTGGGCGGGGGGGGCCGAGGCGAAGCCCCGAAAACCCCTTGGGGGGGCCCCTTTCCCCCGGAAAGGTGTGTCAAAAAAAGGGGACTGGGGTCCCCCCCGGGGGGGGGTTTTGATGAAAAATTTTTGTTTTTGGGTTTTTGGCATAGCCCCCCGGGGTTTTTTAGGCGAAGTTTTTTGGTTTTTTGGGTGAGGAAGACCCAAAAACCGGGGTTTTCTGGGTTTGTCCCAGCGGGTTTTTGAGCCGGGGGGGGGGAAGGGGGGTTTTAAAATTTGGGGCCCCCGGGGAAACCCCAAAAAAGGGGCCCCGGCCACCGGGGCTTTACGGGGATAAGCCGGGGTTTTTTCCCAGCCTTCCCTTTTCCCTTTGATCCCTTTGGTTTTGGGGGGGGGGAAGGGGGGGGGAAAACGCCAGGGGGCCCCCGTCCCGGGGGGGGGGTTTTGTTTTTCGACTGCACCCCCCCTGGGGATCGGGAACGGGAGAGAGGGACGGGGGGGCGGGGGGGGTTTTTAAAAGGGGTTTGGAAAAGGGGGGTCGATCAGGGGGCAAAAAAGGTTGGGGGCGACACCAGGGGGGGGGGCCTTTTGTTTGAGGGGGGGGCCGGGGGAAAAGCGGGCCTCCCCCCCTTTTTTAAAAATTGCAACCCAAACCGACTTTTTTTCCCCTGAGGGGGAAAAACCCCAAGTCGGTGCGCGCCCTTTTGTGGGGAAAGGTTGGGAAGGGCTAGCCGGACCGCTTCCAGCCCCACTCCCCGACAAAAACTGTCCCCCAGGGGGGGCCCCCCACCCAATTTGGGAAAGGGGGTTTTTAAAAAAATTTCCCGGGGGTTTTTGGGGTTGGGGGTTTGGGGGGGAAAAGGGGGGGGGCCCCGGGTTGGAGAGAGTGGCGGGGGGTTGACCCCCTCCCCCCCCCCCCCAAAATAAACCTTTTTGGCCCGGGGGGAAAAATGCCCTTTGGCCCCAGCGGTCGGAGGTCTGTGAAAAACGTCGGCGGAACCCCCTTGAAGTTGGCTTTTGGGGGGGACCCGCCGCGGGGAATGAGGGGAGACAGGGCCCCCAAAACATTCCTAGGAGGGGGGGGGGGTTTTTGGGGGCCGGGGGTTTGTGGGGTTTTTTTGGGGACAGGCAGGAGATGGGGGGCCCCACTATGCGTGCAGGCCCCCCGGGGGGGTCTGCCAAAAAAAACCCCGTGGAAATTGTTTGGGGGCCCCCGGGAAAAAAGGGGGGTTTTTGAAAAATGGGGCGCCCCCCGGGGGTTTTAAAAACGGATGGGCCCCCGTCCCGATGAGGTGGAGTCTCGGTTCTGGGGGGGGGCCCCCCTTTCTTAAATTTTGGGGCCCCCAAAGGAAAACTTGTTGGGGGGAAAAAATTAAAGGGGGCCCCCAAAACCCCCCAAATTTTTTTTGGGATCAAAAAGGAAGCCCCCGGGGTTTTTTGGGTGGGAAATCCCCGAGGGGCCCCCCCTTTTTTTGGGGGGGTTTTGGGGACTTCCGGCAAGGTTTTGCTTTGGGGGGGGGGGGGTTTTTTTGGGGGGGAAAAGGGGGGGGAAATAGCTTTGGGGGGGGGGGGACGTTTTTTTGGGCCCCAAGGGAAAGGGAAAAAAACCCTTCCTGTACCCCGGGGGCCATATCCGGGGGTGAGGCGTATGCTTCCCCAAATGGGGGGCCCCAAATGGGGGGAAAGAGGCTGCCCGCCGGGGGGGGCGAGGGTTTGGGGGGGGGGGGTTTGGGGGTTGGGGGGGGGGGGTAAAAACCGATCTAAGTCCCCCCGGGCCCCCCTCCCTAGTAGCCCCGGGGGCGTGATTTTTGGGCCCCAACCCCCAAAAAATTTTGCTGGGGGGGTTTTTTGGCGGGGGCCTTGGGAAAAAAATTTTTTCCCCTTGGGGGGCCGGGGGGTTTGCGGGAAGGCATTGGGGGGTTTTTAGGGTCTGTCCCGGGGGAAAAAGGAACGAAGTGGGGGTTTTGCGGGGCGTGGCGGGGCCCCTGGGGGAAAAAGGACCCCACCCTGTTTGGGTTTTCCTCAACTGCTTTTGAATGACCCCAGCCGAGTAGCCCCAAAAGAGGGGGTTTTTCCCCCCCCCCCCGGGGAAAGCTTTCGCGGGTTTTTCCTTAAGCGTCGGGGAGGGGGGGTTTCCCCCCAAAACCCCGGGCCCTTTGGGCCCCCCCAAACAAGCAGTTAAAGGGGGGTTTTCTGGCTGCGCTGTCCCCCCCCACCCAAAAGGGAAAAATGGAAACCCTGTTAAGGGGGTTTTAAAAATGAAAGGTTTTGGGAAAAACCCAAGGGCGGGGTCGGGCTCTTTGGGGCCCCCTCAAAAGCCCGGGCCCCGGGGAAAGGGGGTTTCACCACCCCCCCCGGGCCCCAATAGAGCCCCCGCTGCTAAAGGGGGAATGTCCAAGAGGTGGGGCCCCCCGGGGTTTTTGGGGGGCCCCAAAACCTGGCTCTCGGACCCATTCCTTTGGGTTTTTTAAAAGGAGATGGCCCCGGAATTTGGGGGGGGAGGGGGGGGAAAAAAACCCCGGGGGTCCGGGGGGGAAAAATTTCCCATCCCCCTGGTCGGGGAAAATTGTCCTTAAAAAAGGGGGGACTGGGGGGTTTTTTTGGGGAAAATTGGTCTAGATCGGGGGGCCCGGGGGGGAGGGGGGAAAAAAATTTGGTCAGGGGGGGCCCCCCCCCCTAAGGGGGTTTGGGTCCCCAAATTTTTTAAAAACGTGGGGGACTTTTTTTACAAGAGGGGGGGGGCTAGCCCTCGCTTTTTTTCCGCCCGGGGAAAAAAACTGGCCTAAGGGGGTTTTTTTTACCCCCCTTTTTTAAGGGGTAAGTCGGGGGGGCCCCTTGTGGGTGTCCCCGGGGGCCCCCTTTTTAATGGGGGGGCCGGGGGACATTTTCCTGCCGTTTTGGGGACAGCGCCCAAGGGGGGGGCCAAAAGGTCGCCCCAGGTAAAGTGGGGCCCCTTTTGGCCACATTCGACCTGTAGGGGGCTGGGGGGTTTTGGGTTTTTAAAAAGCCACTGGTCTCTGGGGGGGGCTTAGACCCACCGGCCCCGGGGAAAAAAAACGGGTTTTTGGGGGGGCCCCCGGGGGAAAAACCAGGGGGGGGTTTAGGCCGCACTCAAGGCCTGACCAGCGGGTTGGGGAATTTTTTGGGTCAGTTTTTCCCCCCCCCCTCCCCCCCTTTTTTTTGTGGGAAAAAAGTCCCCGGGGAGGGGGTTTTAAACCTTTAAATCATTTGGGGGGGGGGGGCCTTGAGAGGGGGGCCCTGCCCCCCCCCTTTTCCGGCCCGTTGAAATGCACCATACACGCCCTTTGGGAAAAAGGGGGCCCGGGGGGGGGCCAAAATAATGGAAGGGGGAAAAATTTTTGCGGAAGTGGGACCAAAAAAAACCCCCGCGAAAGTGCGGTTTGGGGTCAAAAAATGGGGTCCCTTTTTCCCTCCCCCGGGAAAAAATTTTATGGGGGGGGGGTTTTCCCCTTTTCCCCCCTTTTGGTTTTTTCCCCCCCCGGGAGGGGGGGGCCGGGGGGACTTTGGAAAAATTTTGGGGACCCCGAAAGGTGGGTTTCCCCCAACGCCCAAAACCCCCGGGGGAAAAAAAGGGTGTTTTTCCCCGATGGGGTTTTGGGTGCCCCCCCCTTTGGGGTGGGGGGGCCCCACGGGGGCCCATGGCGGGGGCGTGCCCGCACGCCCCAGGATTGGGGGAAAACCACCGAGGTCGTGGTCGGGGTGACCATAAGGTTTCCTTCCCCGGAGTCAAGCGCTCCCAAATTTTAGGTTTTGGCTGCCCCGGGCCCCGGTGGGCCGAGGCAAAGATTTGCAGAATAAATTTTGGGGGGGAAAAAGAGTTTAAGTGACTCACCCAAGGGGGAGTGAGGGAAATTTTTGATTCCACCCCAAATCCGTCCCCCCGTGCTGGTCCGGGGCTCGGAAAGGTGCCCCGGGGGCCGAAAAACCGCGTATTTCATAAAAGAAATTTAAAGAAGTCCCCCGAGCGAGCCCCTTTAGGCTAAGGGAAAGGGTTTGGCCGATGGAAAAAGGGGTGGGGGGGGGGGAAAATTCCCCGTTGGCTATCTTTCCCGGGCCCGGGCCCCCTTGGGGGGACCCCTTGCCTTTTTAGACTTTGGGCGGGCACCTTGATTGAGCTTTCCCCTTTAGACTAGCGGGCAGATCAAATGAAGGCATTTTAAAAATGGTGGCCGCTTGCCTATCACCTTGGGACGCCCCCGGTTGTGCGTCCTTTCGGTTTGGTAAGAGGAAAAACCCGCCCCTTCCCGCGGAGAATTTGTCTCTGTTACCCAAACCCGTACGTTAAATTTTTTGCGAAGGGATTCCCTCCGAGAGGGAATCGCCCCGGGGTTCCCCGGAAATTGAGCGAACCCCGAGCAGGGGGGTGGCTCCCCCCGGGGCGGGCCCTTTCACCATGGGGGAAAAAGGGGATAGAGAAAACCCCGGAAAAAACGACCGCAAAGAGGAAAAAAAGGGTTTGGCCGATCGGGGAAAATCAATTAATCTCAAACGCCCTTTTGGGGGTGTCGGGCCAAATTGTGAGAGATCGATTTGAAAACCGAACTCCCCGCCCGGGCCCCCTTTCTTGTACGGGTTAGGGGGAAAATTAATAGCAAATCTCCCCACGGGGAGTATCACTGTGTATAGGTTGTGAAGTTTTTGGGGGGCCCCTAAATCTTAAAAAAGCAGATCAGTGTCACACCCCCCTTAAAATCGAACACGTTCTACCTGGAAGGGAAAATAAAGCAGGTGTGATAGTTTTTGACCCAAAAACCTTTTAATAAGCGGAACCAGCCCCAAAAGGGCGTGCTGAACCCGGGGCTCGGCAATATGGGGGGGAAAAACACCCCGGGCGAGCGGGGGGCCGACGATCGCAGTAACAAATTTCGCGAGGGGCCCGGAAAAAGGTAAAAAACCTTTAAAAAATTTACGTCAGGAGTCCCGGTTTTAAAAGAGACAAATTTTTTAAATTTAAAAACGCTCCCCCCCAAGGGCCTCAACCCCGGCAAAAATATCAGGGTTAGTCCCAAACCCGGAACCAGCACAAAAGCGTGCTGAACCCGAGGCCGGAAATTTTGGTGGGGGAAAACACGCCCGGGCGAGGGGTTTGCCGACGATCGCGAGTAACAAAGTCGCGGGGAGTGCCGGTAAAAGAAAACAAATTTTTTTTAATAAATACGCTCCCGAATGCCGGTAAAAGAGACAAATCTTTTGATAAAAAATTTTCCCAAACCAAGACCCTCACATTTGCAAAGCCAAACACCTAAAATCAAGAAATAGAACAAAACACAGCAAAGTTCCCCAAAAAAGGCAAGTATGGGCGAGAAAGAGCACAAGACTTATCTTTTTTTGGACGGAAGGCCGAATTGAAGGGACTTATAGGAATTTGACACTGGCTTCTTCCGGGGGGAAGGGGGGGTGACATCACGTGACTGCCCTTTAGGGAACTGCTTTGGCCCAGGGGAAAAAATTCGGCCTGACAGAGCGGCAAACTCCCGGGTTGAATGCAAGTTTCTGACTTTGGAAAAGTAATAGGGGACGCCAAAACGGGAATTGGGCACAATTCATAGAACCTTTCTTTTAAGCGAATCTGTCTAAAAACCCTTTTCCCAACAGATAAAAAGGAAAAACAAACAAACAACCCCCCTTAAAGATTTAAAACAAGGGCCCAAAATTTTCCCCTTTTTTTAAACCTTCCCAAATGTTTTTCGGGTCTCCTGGGGCCCTTTTTAATTTTTTCCTGTTAAAAAAACTTTTGGGTCTTTCTTTTACAGATCCTTTGGGAAAATCCTGGGGGTTTTATCTGCACACCCATTTTAAAGCATTTTTTGATTTTTTTTGTTTTTTGTAAAGTACAATGACATCAAAAAAAATGCTGAAAGGGGAATGGAAAGGGAAAAAATTTCCTTTTTTGCCTGCAGCGCTTCATTTACAAAATTTTAACCCCTTTTTACACAGATTTTTAGCCCTTTTTCCAAAAAAGTGGTCTCTTACCATCTGGGGCAAAAAACAAAAACAAAAAAAATTTTTTGTTTAGAGCCCTGCTTGGGGTTTTAACCCAAAAACAAGAGGAAATTTTTCCCAAAAAAGGTAAGGGGTTTTTCATAGAGGAATCACCAGGGGAAAAAAAGTGTACGAAGAAAAAAATTTTTTTAAAAAAAAAACAAAATCAGGGTTTTGCTTGAATGGGAGCTTCCGTTAGGTATTCAAAGCCCAAAAGAAATTTTTTTTTTTTTTTTTTAAAACCCAAAGGGCCCTTTGAAATGGTTGATTTCTCTTTTTTTGGGGGAATTAAAAAGGGCGGGGGGAAAAAAAAAGTCTTTACTTTAAAGGGGGTCTTTTTTGGAGTTTAATCGGGATAAGAGAGAGAAAAAAATGTTCAAAAAAAAACCGGGTTTTGCATGCGGAAAAGTCCTGTTTTGGGAAAAATCTAGAACAAGGAAGGAAAATGTTCCAGGAAAACTGTGCAGTTTTTGAAACCCTATTCTTTTTGAAATTGGCTGAGTCCTATTTTTTAGTTTGGGGCATTTAAACCAGGGGGCTGAAAGAAATTTGAAAAATCTCCCCCTTTTAAAACCAAATTCATTCCCAACAAAAAAAGTGACTGGGCAATTCCTTTGGCAACTTTTAATCAAATTGTGTCATTTAATTTTCCCCAAAGGGAATCTGATCAACATGTTTCAAACTCCCCCAAAAACAAAACCCTAGGGGTTTAAATGATGTCAACGGGGCCCTTTTAAAAAAAAAAAATCACATAGCCATCTCAAAATCCAAAAGATAATTTTAAAAACTGCTCACTTATTTTCCCCTGATGCCCCCAGTTTTCATACGGGGTCATATCCACGCACCCCTGTATTCTAAGAAAATCAAATTTCCCCCACCCTTTACTTTCTTCTGGTTTCACATCTCATAAAATTGAAAAAATGTTAAATTCTTTTTAAAAATTTAACTTGCTTCTTGCAAAGAAAATTGAGCTTTGAAAAGTAGGTATCTTCTTTTTTTTTTCAAAGTGAAATGTGTGTGTGGGGTGTGTGTGTGGGGTTTTGAGTGTGTATTTGGTCCATAAGAGGTAGAAAAAAAGCATCAAACTTGTGCATCCAAAACGGTGTGGGACACAGACTTTTAAAAAAACCTATCCAAATCACAGCCCCCCATAATGAGCTCTAAAAAAAGGGCGTTTTAAATCATGATCCTTTTGATAATTAAAAACCCACTGTCAAGAAAACAGTTTCTCTTTCTTATTAAAAGTTAACTTTCCATCAGAACAAACAGGAATAAATACACGCTCCCTCAGAAATGGTATACCCTAGGGGTTTAAAAAAAAAAATTATTTTCCAAAAAAATGTAAAGCATTTACCCCCAAAATTCCAACCCACAACAAGGGGGGTCGATTACCCCTTCAAAGTTCCCCCACACAACGCTCATTTACTTTCGTACAATGCCCAAGCAGGCTTTTGGGCAGAGGGGTTTATGTAGTCAACAGGGCGTAAAAATTTTAACACAACAATTCGGAATGACAAGCATCAGCACTGTTTCCCCACCCAGTCTGTGACTTACTCTGTTAAAAGGTTGCTTCACCTCTGATGAAAAAAAACCCATTGGAGAGCAACCCATCTACAGCTAATACATGAGCCAGAAAACGGGTCTCTCTACATACACAACACGCACGCACCGCTGCATGCACGAAACCTTTGCAGAGGGAAGAGATACAGACAAAAGATGTGACGGAGGAATGGAGGGAGGGAAAGAGAGAAAGCCCCAAAGAGGCAGAGACAAAAAAGGGAAAGGTACTGAGACCAGCATGAGAGAGACAGGGGGGGGGTTGAAGGGACAGAGATAAAAATGATATTTTTAGAAGGCATGAGAGTGGGAGGGGGAGAGAGTTGGAGGGGGGGGGGGGGGGGGGGGGGAAGAGGAAAAAAAACAGAGAGCAAAATGAAGATGGAGGGGGAAAAAGAAAGTGATGAAACAATGTGGTGTAAAACAAAGAGATAATGATTTAAAAATAAAATTTTTCTGAAAATACAAAAAAACAAAAAAAGGGAGGCCATAAGAAGAGGAGAGAAAAGGAGAGAAAATTTCCCCCGATCACAAAAATCAAGGATAAGCGACTACAAAGCCCCCAACCCAAAGTCAGATATTTCCACAAAAGATAAAATGGGGACATCTTGTCATCTCCAGGTTATTTTTGCTGGTGTGTTTTAACAGAAGAGAAAAACACTAGCCCAAGGGGCAGTAACAGAAAACGGGCCCCTTCCCACTCTTCATCCCCAACAAAACAAAATAAAATTTTAACTGAAAAACCGGAAAGTCATTTAGCAATTTAAAAACTCTTTAAAAATGCTTCCCTCTATTTTGGGGTTTCATCTGGCCCCAGTTTGCAACCTATCAAGACAAATTGTTTCCCCAAACCCCGGAAAAAACCCTGACTTTTCCTTAAAACCCTGTTTTTGAAAACTTCCTAAAAAAGGGGGAGTTAATACTCTTAAAACCCCCAAACCCCTTTTCCCACACATTTTTTTAAATAACATATAAAAATTCAAAACACAGCCTACATTTTCAAAAAAAAAGGAGCTAAAATCACAAAAATTGACAAATAGTATATGAACACTTTGTTTCTAAAAGACAACCACCCAACAAGGCCAACACCCAAAAGGGGAATTTACAGCAAAAGTCAAACGTTTTGGAACATGTTAAATTTTTTTAAAGCACATTTTTTCCAAAGATTCAGGGAAAGTACGGGGGTTTAAAGTGGGTCACAGGGGTTGGGGGGACCCCCCCAAGTTTCTATAAACCCAAAGCTACTTTAAAATTTGTCAAAACTGCAAACACAGAACAGCTTGATTAAGATTATCATGGGGGTTTTGGGTAAAGCTTACAAGAAGATGCCCAAGGCCTTGTTTGGGACCGCCTCCCATTTTTCTGGGCCAGGCGGGCCTTCTCAATGTCCTGGAAATTTGGGGAGCCCATGAGGCATGTTCAGGGAAACCCCCCTCCCATCAATGATGCGGTCCCCCCCCTCGCTTGCAAACCAAGTAACCACCCCCTCAAATAACCCCAAAAAAAAAATTTAAAAAAAAAAGTAAAAAAAACCCGTAAGCTGCTGCTATATCAGGAAAATTGAATTTGGGAAAAAGACTGTGCCACACAGTGTTGGGAACACAGGCGGGGGGAGTGGGCCCCCTTTTAAGATTTGAACTTTCTGTCACTTTAAAATTTATGGGCAATATCTAGGGACCCTTTTTTTAAAATTTACACGCCCCGCACGAAAAAAATTTATGGGTGGGAAAAGGGATCATACATACTGTCCTTTGAACTTCCAACCCGTATTTCTGAAAAAATCAACCACTGCAGTAAAGGGTTTCCCTTTTGACCCTTTTTTTTTTTGATTTAAAAAGGGTTTCTTACACCACTAAACAAAAGCTTTGTTTTTTGGCAAAACAAGGGGCAAAGGGAAAACATGCTTCAAACCTTTTGTTCTATGACCAATAAAGAGCAACTTTTGCAACAATATGGAAGCAATTGGTGTTTGTGATCAACAAAATTTTGATGTGTGAAAAACATTTGTTGCTGTGATTTAACAAAAAAAAGGGGCGTTTCGTGCGAAACACGAAAAATGAAAGGCAAACTGTGGGGCAAAAAAAAACATGCATTTTGGGGTCTTCTGTAACAAATCTAAGTGTTCTCTTTAAATAGATACACAGTTTTTTGTATGGGGGGAAAAATGGACAAAAAAGGCCACAGACTTTTTAAAACACAGACCCGATGAAGGGCCAAAAAGGCAAAAAAAAACAGTTGGGTTTTAAAAGTAGAAACGGGGAAAGGGGTTTTGAAAAAAAAAGAAAAAAAAAAAGACAGAGTCAAGGGAAAGTTACACAAAATTGGGTATAACCCGCTCCATTTTTTGAGAAACCTTTCAGCCAGGTGTTTTCATTTATCCCTTTTTTTATGTCAACAAGAAATCAAAAATTTTTAAAAAAAAAAAAACTTAAACCCAAAAACAGCCCAAAATTCCCCCATAATGACAGAACCAAAAAAACCACCTTTTCCCTAAAAAACACAAAACAAACAACCGGGGGATATCCTTGCTTCAGTTTTTTTACTTTGTAGCTGCCCTACAGAACACATTTCACGTTAAATTTGCCTCTCTCCCCCAATCATAGAACAAAAACCTCCCCCCGTACCTCAAAGACACAAACCCCACACTCAACCTTAACAACGATACAACACAAAACCCCCCCTTTTCCCAAACCCCGGGGCCCCCTCCACCTTTAAGTTTTTTCTTACCCTCCATTTTCATGGTGATGGGACTGAAGGTTCTCCATTCTTTCCCTTTTTAAATGGCCCCCCTTAAAAACAACACCCCCCCACAGCTACCCCGGTCAGACTTTCAGAAATTTTTCCTCACCCTCAACACCTTTTAAAATTTAAAAAAAACCAAAATTTTCACCAAAACACGATTTTGTAAAGGGAAAACCCAAAAAGGGGGGATCCTAGGGCCGCCTTTTCCCCAAATTTGGGAAAACGGCCCAAGGCCTCTTGAAAAGGCCGGCCAGCCAGAGTTCTAAAAAGAAACAATTTATGATGGACTAGAAAACCTCGTCCATACCAGAACAAGACCTTTTGCAAATCCCTCAATTTTTCTCAGACCTTTTCCCATCCCTCCATCAAAAATTTTCATACACCATTTCAAAAGTTTTAATTCCCAAGGACATCACCTTTTTCCCTTTAAAAAATGGACTGCTCAAAACCTAAAATTTCATTTTAAATTTTTTTTTCTTACAATTTTTGACCTACCCCTTCCAATATCCTATATCATTAAAAGTCCTTAAAAATATTTGGTTTAAAATTCCAAAATTTTTTTTACTATAGTTATTAAATTTTTTTTCTTGATTCCCCTCTTTCTCATAACCTATCCTTTTTCTCCCCCTTTTGTTCTTCCTATCCTCCCCCCCCTCCCTTTCTTTAGTATTATTTTTAAATTTTAACGTTTTTGATATTACCCCTGATATGTATTATCATTTTTAATTTCCCTCATCCCTTAAACATGATCATTTTCTAACAAGAAATTTTTTCATTCTTTTTTTTCATTGTCTTAATGTTTTTTTTTTTTTGGGGTGAAAAAAACCAAAGGGTTGAAAAAGCTTTCCGGTTTTTTTCTTTTAGTTTGTTTGTCGCTTTCCTTTGGGGGGAACCCAAAAATTTTTCCCTTTTTTTTTTTTTTTTCTGTTTCCCTGCGCCCCCCCAAGGGGGGCATTTCAAACCCCCGCCGCTCATTCGCCCCCCCATCAACAGCCACAGCCCGGTGGCCCTGTCGCAGCCCCCCCGGGACTGGCAATCCCCCAGGGGGCCCGTCAATGTCAAGTCGTCAAGGGGGCAACCCACCGAAGGAGAACAAAACGCTGCCCAGTCATTTGGTGGTGTTCAGTGGGACCCGTTCTGATCCAACATAAAGCAGGAACCCCTACTAAGCCCCCTACTGACGACATTAAAAGGTTTTTTTGCGGAAACCGGCGTGAGTGAACTCTCCTTTCCCCGGGGGGCGCCCCCCACGTCTGTCCAAAAACAGCCCCCACGGACTCCCCAATACTGGGTGACCCCCACTGGGAAACAAACCAAGACCACAGACGTGGAGAGGACAAACGAAATTGAGGTCACCAAAGAGAGCGGGCCCTGAAAGGGGCCCCAGGAAATTTTAGAAATTTAAAAAAAAAATTTTTTTTTTGCTTTATCGATGAAATGAGGATTAAATTTAAAATGAAGCTACAGATTTTTCCCTTTCGGTCTGAGACTTACATGACAGGGGTATACTTAACTTTTTTCATTTAAAATATCCTGGGTCAACCAGGCCCCAAAATACAACAACCCCAGTGTTTTTGGCCCGGAAAATTTTAGCAAACAAATCTCAGAAAACGCATCCCTTAAGTTTGGGTGAAAATCGACTGTGTTTGGGCCCAGTCTTTTCCCCAAATGAGTCCGCAGCAAACTCAACTCTGGGTAGGGGGGTCCCGGGCGGGGCAGAAAAACCCCCATGACTCTGATGGGTTTCGAAAAACCCCGAAACCCCCCACCGGGACCCCCGACGCTAAACCCTTGCCAAAAGGGGGCTGGTTTAAAATATACATAATTTTTTTTTTTAAGTCTGAAAGAGTTTTAATTTCATGATGAAAACCCCTTTAGAAATAAAAGAAATGCGTTTTCCCTTTAAACCCTTTTAAAAAGCTTTTTTCCCCTTTAAAAATTTACTTCTACATGATCCCGAAAAACTGCAAAAACCGAAGAGCAACATTTTGTACAAAAAGCACACCAAACTTTCCCGAAAAAGGATGGGGGTGAGGAGGGGGTAGGGGAAAGGAGTAGGTCTGGGGTTTAGAGGGGGTGAGGGGGGGGGGGGGGGGGGGGGGGGGAGAAGGGGGGAGAAGGAGTTTGGGAAGGCTGTTTTCCCAATGCCCCAACCCCCGGGAAAACGACCGTAAAGCTCGCCAATGTCACGCCCCAAAAGGGCTCCCCCACCTCTCATCCTGCCATTTTGGAGCCATGGGCAAGGTCATACATTTTACCCTTCGATGAAGGGGTTCCGTGGGCGAAGGAACAAAAGGTGCGGGGGGAACGTTTCCCTTTTCTGAATCTGAAAGTCATTTTTCCTGATCAATCCCAACTAATCCCTGAGTTTTTAAATTTTTGTAAAAAAAAAGGAAATGGAAACTGTGTAATCCAAAAATTTAGTTTTCAACTTCCAAATGCAGGTAAAAGGGAAAGTTTGGATTTTTGCTTTTTGTGAACTGTATTTCAAGAATGGGTAAGAAGCTCGCTGCTGGGGAAGAAATTTTCAACTTATACAGGACAAGAGAAGAGAAGAGAGAAAATGAAAATTGTAAATGGTTTTTTTCATTGGGGCCTTTGGGCCCCTTCATTAACTTTTTTTTTCATGACTGGGGACCCCTTTGGCCCTTCTTTAAACCAGATAAAGGATAGGACCCCTTGGCCCCTTGTCTTTCTGCCGCTTGACTTGCCTCAAAAAAAACTTTAAAAAAACCCAGTAGTTGCAAAAAAATGTCTAGCACAAGGTTGAATTAATTAAAACCCCCCAAACATTTTGGTAATTAATGGGAAAAACCTTGAGTTTAGGGTAATTTTAAAAATTTATTGCACAATTCATTTTTAGCGGGCATAAAAGGAAAAGGGGGAAAATAAATACATTTTTTAAAAAACACATCTTTTACTAAATGCCCTTTTTTTCAACACAAAAAAAGGGCCTATGTTATGTGAGTGTAAACAATTTGAACAAGGCCTAAAAAATTGTTTGAATTTTTTTAAAAATTTTACCAAAAGAACAGAGAGAAAAAGAGGGGAGTTCAATTTGGGGTTTTTATTTTAATGGAAATTTTGGGGGTTATCCCACAGTTATTCCAGATTTATCCACTAAAAAAAAATTTTTTTTCTGAGTTAAATTGCCAGAAACATAGAAAAAGGAAGCATAGAAAGAGAGACTGCAGCCCAGACACAAAGGGTCACAAACTGTGATGGGTTTTCTAACATCTTTCTCATCAATCACTACACAAAGGTAAAATTTCCCCTGGGGCCCCACGGTTTTTTTCTCTAAATGTGAGCTATTTTAGGTATCTTTCCATACCCATCCCAAAACAGGTAAAATTTTCAAAACCAAACAAAAAGAACCGTTTTGGGAAAAGCCCAATGGGTTGAATGCATTGTCCAGATTTGGGCCCACAGCTCTCTTTTGGGTCCGGGGGGTTTTGGGGGGGGGTTTGTGGTGGGAGGGGGGGGGGGGGGGGGGGGGCGGGGTTGGGTTTGGGGCGGGGGCTTTTTGACAGGGTACAAAACAAATTAACAAAAAAAACAAGTACTGTCAATAAAAGGGTTGAATGTGTGTTTTTTGGACCCCAAACGGGGGAACTAAAACACCAAGGAACTGCAATGCATTTGTCTGCTTTGGGGGTGGCCTCGGGCCCCTTTTTAAACAGACTGTTTCCCTGGGACTGCCGGCACTGGGGCGGATTTAGCTTTTGTACCTGTGGGGGGAGTTTGGAATGAGCAGCCCTTAAATTAGTGCTACTTGCAAAAAAAGAGGGCCATGGATGGGGGTGGGGGTTGGCAAAACAATGAAACAGCATAAAAAAATGTCTGCTGGTTTCCCGACACACTGTTTTATGAAAAATTCTCTGGTTGACCCCAGCCCTAAAACCTTTCATGCCTTTTGGGCGGAAAAGACCAAGTGGTCAGGGGAAAATTTTTCACAGTTATCCTTTTTCATTAATTTGGGGGCTTCACAATGTGCCCTTGCAAATGTAAGGTTTTCCCGTCCAAGGGAGGAGAAAAGAAAAAACAGTACAGCTCTATGGAAAAGAAGAAAAAGGGGGGGGGGGGGGGGGGGGGGGGGGCAAAAGAGAGAGAAAATACAGACTTAAGGAAGGGAAAAATTTCAAAAAAGGGCTTTATCAGTTAATTTTTCCCCCTTTTTAATTTTTATAAGGTACCATTACCACTTAGCTATTGAATGTTTAAAAAAATTTTACCAAACCCGACAAGGCACAAATTTCTCAGAAAAGTTTTGAGAAAACCCTTTAAAATTTTTAAAAGATGCGCCACACCCCACTGAAGGGGGAAATGTGCCTCTCTCTTTTTTTTTCTCTCTCTTACACACAGAAAAAGCCCCACACCCACATCCACACACACACAAAACAAAACACCACCCCAAAACACACACACACACACACCCAAAAAAACACACACACACAAGACTTACGAAAACCGCTTTTCATCATAAATTAAAACCCTTAAAATGAAAGCAAAAAAAACAATGAACAGAAACTTTAACTAACTTTTTAAATAAAGAAACATTAAAAAGCCAAAAAAAAAATTTAAAACTGATTAAACCCAATCTTTTTTGTCTAGAGCTCCTTTTCTTTCCATTTCCTCTCTGGTTTTTTACTGTTTTTTTTTTTTCTGCAGTGATCTTTTCCCCACATTTCATGCCCCTATTTCACATACATACTCCCATACGCCCAAAAATTTCCCAAACAGATTTGTGCCCAAAGGGAAAATATGATTTTTTTTTACCAGTTCAGAGAATAAGGGGAAATTGGGGGGGGTTGGGGGAAAAGAAACAGAAATAGAAGACGAAAAAGCCAAAAAAAGGTAGGCAAAAGGGATTTGACCCCCCCCCATAATTCCCCCCAAACAGAGCCCCGTGTAGAAGGACGCCCACCAAATGAAGAGGGCCCCGACCCCCCAGTGCTAAACCCGAAACGCCAACTGCCGTCACGGGAATTTCATTTTGCAAACTGCAGCTTCCCCTCCAAAATACAGGCAAAATAACCCTTTTGGGTTTTGAGTGAGCAGGTGTTCGATCTGGTTTTGTTGTGTGTCAATTTTGTGTGTGTGGTGTGTGTGTGGTGTGTGTTTGTGTGTTTTGGGGTGTGAGTGTGTGTGTGCCCCGCATTTTGGGGGGGGTGTGTGCGTGCAAAAAGGGGTGGCACGCGGGGTTTTTGTATGTTTTTGGGGTGTGTTTTGGTATATGCAATTTTTATGGGGGCGTATGGGCCCGTGTGCGATTTCCCGCATTTTGTGTGTGCCGACGTGTGTGTGTGTGTGGGTGTGTGTGTGTGTGTGTGGTGTGTGTGTGTGTGTGTGTGTGGGATTTTGTAATTTTTTGTATATCGATTTTTTGTGACTGCGAGTGGTGTGTGTGTGTGGTTTTGGTGTGTGTGTGTGTGGGTGTGTGTTTGTGTTAGAAACAGAGAGATTACAGGGAGAAAACCCCCCAAAAAAAAAAAATAAAAAAAAGGGGGGAAATTTTTTTACTGTTTTGATTGGGGAAAATTTTCATTTTTTCCAAATTGTTTTTACTGAATCTTTTTAAAGTGCAGATCAGGGGGGATCAAGGGAAGGTTTTTAAAAACAAATTAAAAAAAAGTTTTTTTTCGCCTCTGGAAGCACCTTAAAATCAGCAGATATTTTCTTAAATTAAAATAACATTTAATTGTTGATGGAAAAAAAGAAATTTTTTAATTGTTATGGGCTAATATGTCCTCCCCCCATCCCAAGCCCCAAACCCTCACCCGCAACTCCCCCATCCCAAAAAAACTTTCCCGGAAAAGACCCACCCTAAATAAATTTTTGGTGGATTTGTGGTGTAAAAGGTGATTAAATCAAAACTTTTTAAATGGATAGTTTCTTTTTGTTTCGCTTTTTCTACCCTCCTTTGCCCTTTCAAAAACAAACATTGTAGACCCCCAATAGCAATTGGATTCCCCAGCCCCTCCCTCACCCCCAAACCCGGGGGTTGGACAAAGGTGATTACCCCTCCCCGCTATGGAAAAAAGATGCTTTCAAATTTGGGAAATGTATCTTTTTCTAAACGACTTCCCCATCACACTCGGGGAAAAAACACAGATGGGGCCAAATTTTGGGAAAAGAAAGTGAAGAAACACTGATGCCACCCCCACTCCTCCTTCCCCACTCCCTTAACTTCCTCCAACACCCCCCTTTCCCATTCCTCTCTCCACTCCCTCTTTCTCCCCCCTCCAAAAAATTTTTTTGTTGCCCAAATTATACCAAAAAAATGGCATAAAAAAATGTCAAAAACCCCCCCAAGGCCTCCACTAAAACGAAAACCCTGCTTTTCCCTTTTCAATTCCACTGCGGGAATTTTAAGTGATGCTAATGATCTCAGTTTCCAAACACTTTCGCAAAAATTTACCAGCCCCGGGAAAAGACAGAGTTATCAAAAAAATAGTTAACTTTTCCATTTTGTGGCCCCCACAAGGGCAGGGCAAAAAAAATCCTCCCTTAAACACATGCTGTGACACTAACAGAAATTTTGTCCAAAAGGCTCGGGCAACAAAAAAAAACCATTTTTTCTTTTTTCAACAATTAATTTCAGGTGTTAGAATTAAAATTATCGTTTAAATTTTAAAAAATTTTCAGGAATTGAATTAGATTGAAGGTAACCCCCGAAATGGAAAAAAAAAAAGCAAAATGCTAAGCAAGGCCCCCAAACCCAAAGGTTGTGAAAAATTAACATTTAAAAATTTCATGATGTGCACAAGGGGAAGATTTGTTTACATGAAAAAGCTAAAATTCCGTCATAATTTTGGGTTTTTAATTTCCCTTAGTTTTTAGCAGGGAGTAAACAAAATGTTTCTTTTTTCACAAAAATTTTTGCTTTTGCTTTTGTGCACAAAAAAAACATAGATCTGTATAACCCGTTTGGTAATGGTGGGGTTAGGGGTGGGATGAACCTGAGAGAGGGAAGATAATTTTTAAAATAAATAAATAATGTGAGGTTTTGTTTCTTGGAAATGGGCGTTTATACTGATAGTGACGACTGGGAAGGGGGAATGTGGGGGGAAAGGGCCCACACCCCCCTGTTCCAAGAAGAAAAAAAAAAAATTTCCCGGGAATATAAAGAAAGAGGAAAAATTTTAAAGCGTGAAAATTGAAACTTTCTCATTTGAAAGAAATTTTTTTTAAAATTTCTTAACTAATCAAATTTATTTTGGGTTTAAATGCCCCAGCCCCCAACCTTCTTTATTTCAAAAGGGAGCCAGGGAAAAAAGGGGGAAATTGGCTTTTGAACTGAAAAACATTTCTAAGTAATAAAAGTAGACTTTCCACTTTGGAATTTTGCAAACTCTACTACTTGTTTTGTTTCACATTTCGGCTAGTTTTTTTTTCCCTTTACTATGCAGTAAACTTGAAAAACCTTTTCTTAAAAACATCCTCAATCCCCCATTCAAAATTTTTAAATTTTTGGATTCTGAATTTTGTCACTGATCCACTTTTTTAGGAATTATTTAAAAAAAAAAAAAAAAAAAAAAAGGTCCTGAATTTTTAAACCGTTTTTGGGGTTTTTGCCCCTTTTTCCAGTTTTTCCTTCATTTTTAAAATAAAAAAAGGTTTGGTTTTTTTCGAACTGAAATTTTTAACAAAAAAAATTTTAAAAAAAAAAAACCCCCCCAAAAATTGCCTACTTGATTTGGGCCATGAGGGGGCTAAAAAAAATTTAAAATGGGAAAATTTCAATTTTTACATGTTAAAATAAAAAAAGTTTTAAAATGGGAATAAAAGCGAAAATTGAGTTAGTTTTAAAATTTGCCCCATTTTTTTAAACTTTTTTTTTTTAAGAAAAGTTTTTACCCCCTTTTGATCTTTTTTATATGCAGTTTAAAGGGAAAAAAATAAACAGTTACAAAAGTTATCCTAAAAATTTTAAAAGAGATTGAAAACACAGGGAACAGCCTTGCACACCCCCTTTAAAAAAAGATACAGTCTCCCCATTTAAAAACCCCCTACCATGCACACACAGACCCACCGGAATAAATTCTAATGAACAAAACCCACATCCAGAATCCCCTAACAAGACAGGGTAATAAATAATAATAATATAAATTTTATAAAACTTTAAGGGGCTTTTCTTGTTGTCAACCAATGCGCTTAAAATCCAAAAAATTTTCACTTATTCATACAAAAAATTTTTTGCACACGCAAAAAGAAAATACAAAATGGCCCGCGCACCTACATGCATAAACTGTCTCACCCAACTAGTGGGAGGAATTTAAGAGAGATCTAGTAACTAAGGGAAAAGGGAAAAGGCTTTTTTTAAGAAAGGGAAGTTTTGAGTGAATTTAAAAAAAAAAAAAAAGAAAAGTACGCTGATTACGAAGGCTTCAGGGAGGGGTTCCAAATTAAAAGGGGCTCTAAAATGAAAAGGGTCTTTCGCCAAAAGATTTCAAGAACGGGCCCAGGGATTTTCAAAAATTTTTGGGAAAAGAAACGAAGGGGACGAAAAGCTTTGGTTTTGGTTTCAGGAAAGAAAAAGAGATATTAGGAAAAAGGGTTCATTGAAGTGGCGGAAAGCAGAACCCCGCCAGTTTAAAAAATTTCCCCCCCGTTTCTTTTATTTTTAACCCTGCAGTTTTGAACCCGCATGGGAGTGAAAAAGTCACAACCTCCCCCTTCAAAAAATTTTGTGAAACGCTATTTTGGACTCTGCAGCCGACAATTTTTCTGGGGGGAAAACCCACAAAAAACAAAAGGGTTTCCCGTTAAATCCAAACTTGACATCACCATGGCACAGACTAGCCTGAAGAACTTCCCCGGATATAAAGCGTCGGATGGGGAAACAAACTCTCAGCTTAAAAAAGGATGACGACAAAAAAATACAGATATTTGATTCTGCATGGTCAGAACTGTCAAAGGGAAAAACCCCCAAGGGGATTTTTACAAGTAAAATGAAAAGGGAATTCAAATACCTTTTAAAAACCATTGACTTTGACTAAAAAGAGTTTGAGGGGGGAGGGTTGGGGGGGGGGGGGGTTTCCCCGGGCAAGACTTCGGGCTTTTTACACATTTAAAATTTTAAACCCTTTTTACTTGCAACCTTCCTGCACACGGGTGATCACCGAGACACCCCCCAAATTGAACAGAAAAAAATCATCAGGGGTGCCACTCTTTGAAAACTCAGTGGGCATCAGCTACTTGTGAAAATCAAAATCATGGTCCGGATAACATCGAAAAAGGGGCTGTGAGTACAATGTAAACAACACGGGGGCCCCCCTTTACTGCCCCCTGGGGAACTCCATACAAAAGAGGGTTGAAAAAAGAAAGCCCTTACACCCACCCAAAACCCCACCCCCCTGCGCCCCAAATCCTAAATTTAAACGTTCAACCACGGGGAGAACTATCCCATAAACACCAAAAGTGCCCCTAACCCTTTCAAAAAAAAGTTTTTTGGATCAGCCCACGCCCCTCAAAAAGATACATTTCCCCCCTTTTTAAACCCCCCTACCAGCACACACGGGACGACCACACGGAATAAATTTCTAATGAACTTATCCACATCCGGTAGGTGCTTATTACAAAAAACCTTTTCCAAACAGTCTACAAACCCCGAAGACCCCCTGCTGTAGTCTTAACATAGCAATAACTAAAAATTGTAAAAAATTTTGGGTTGAAAAAGCGAATTTTGTTACTCTATGAGAAAAAAGGAAAGGGGAAAAAGAAATCGAACCCTAACAAAAAAAAATTTTTGGTTTGCAGTGGAGAAAAAAAAACCCTTTTGCCTAAAAGAGAGAGACTTTGGTAAAACCCACATTGATTTTTTTCTTCCATACAAAACACGAAAAAGAAAAAATTTCACAAAATTGCTTAAGGTCAAATATAAATTTTCCCGGGGCCCTCCCAACTGTCTTTGTTTGATTTCCAAAATTCTGAACCCCAAACAAGGGATGTTTTCCATTTAAAAGGGAACAATTTTTTTTAACCTTTTGCTGTAAAATCTTTGGAATTTTGTTGAAAATGATTCTGTCATTTTTTGTACTTTAATAGGAATCCATTGTATAACCCCCTAACAGGCAAACGTCCCTTGGGTTTAAACCCTTTTCCAAAAAAAATCCTGCAAGCGATGGAACAATGCCCCCCCGGCCCATTTCCTTCGGGGCTCTTTTGACCTGTACATTTTCAATCTGGGGACACCGAGCCAAAAAATGAATTTTCAGAAACATTTTTTTTTGCAAAGACTGCCTTTTTTTAATTTTTGATAAAACAACCCCTTTAGTTCCTGTGATCTCCCCTAAACCTAAGGTTTCGTAAGCCTTCCCCCCTGCATGTTTGGATTCCCCTTTGGAAATAATTATGGAAGCCCCCGGGTATGGCCCCTTTATGGTTTGGCTTGGGGTGTCAACAAAGAAAATAACCACTAGGGAATGGGTTTTTTGTTCAAGGGGGAGGAAAGTCTTTTACTTTTCAAAACCAAAAACAAACCCTTTTTTAAAATCTTCAGTAAGAATTCTTTCTTTTTTCTCTTTTGATGAACCCAAAAATATTTTTTTTGATGATTTGTTTTTTATAATTTCTTCAAATTTTTATCCCCGTTATTAAAATTTTTAATTTTTTTGCCTATTATTAAAATTTCCAGTAAAAGCATTTCAAATTTTAGACACTGCCCGAGGGAATAAAAATCACAAAATAAAAGGGGAGGAAAGAAACTTCACTAATTTTTAAACCCTTTTAAAAAATTTTACCAAAAAACCTTTTTGGGGATCCCACCCCCTCCAACAACTGAAATTTTAAAGTTAGGCAAAACGCTTTTTTTGCCTTTTCAGAAGGTGATGTGTGCTAACTGTCCGAGCATTTTTTGGGGCCAGGGAAAATGTAATTCCCAAAAATTTTTTATAGCGGCCCGTACTCAAGTTTCCCTGGTCCGGCCCAAAGGGTTAAAACTATCCGAAACTGCCCCAAAAAAAACCCCTTTCCCCTGGAAAACAAAATTTCCCTTTCTTTTTTCCCCGTTTAGTGTTAGACGAAGGGCAACTTTTTTCAAATACGCACACAATTAAAAGGGTCTACCTCTTACCAACAACTTCACTTGTGAACACAACTGTTTTTCCCAGAGAATTTTTCCACATTGTATGCCGTTTTCCCAAAGAGTAGTTTCCCTTTTCCACGCACCGCAATCGATCGTATCAGAAAGGATTGCTACTGTTTAAAATGAATGCATTTAAAAAAAAAGGGTTTAAGGTTAGCCCGTAAGCCTACTATCCCCTTTAATTGTTGGGAAATTTATAGAGGGAGAGGGGCGGAAAACGGGGGGGGAGGGGGGGGGGAGCAGTCTTCGATTTTAACAAGATAAATGTGTCTCAAATGCAAAGAAAGATCATGGGTATAATGGGTTCCTTTCAAAAAATAAAAATTGTTTTTGTTGGTTTTTATTGTTGTTCTTGTTGTAAATTTTCATCATTTGAAAATATAAACGTCACATAAAAAACATCATCATTTTTAGATCGGGATTGTTGTTTCCCATGAGGGAAAGGGTTTTACTTGGGCTACCATCTGTGAAATGCTTTAAACAAATTTTAAGTACTTTTCAACGATAGAAAAAAAGTTTTTTTTGCTTTTACATGCACCAAATCATGTAACAAAGGGCCCTTTTAATGGGGAGTGAATCAAAAGATGTCATAAAATGGCATCCGAAAAAAACGAACCCACCTTTAGATGCTGAACCCTTTTTAAAAATCAAATTGTAAGCAGTTTAGAAACAAAATCCCTACCGAAATTTTACATTTTTTGAAAGGGGCAAAATTGTGTCCGAGGACAGTTTGCCCCTAAATCGTATTTTCATTTTAGGATGAAAACCGTCGAAACCCTTGAAAAAAATTTCCGCAGTTTTTAAAACGAGTTTCTGCCATAGGATCACGTAGTCCTTTTTTGACAAAAGAATCAGCAAAACACACACACACACACACACACAAATGAGGGGCCTTTAAAAAGGGGCTTTCATTACGTTAGAAATCGGTGACGAAATGTGTATCGCCATTTTTGGTTATCCCTTTAACAAAACCCTCCATTTAGTTGTGGCTTTTGAGGGGCGGGAACATTCGCTGAGACCGGTTTTTTAAAAAAATGGAAAGATTTCTTCTAAATGTTCATCAATTCCCAAAGGCCCTGCGGCGGTTTGGTTAAGTTTTTTGGTTTTAAAAGATTTTGGCTAGGGTAAAAGGGGCAAAATGCCTACAAATTTAAATTTTCTGAGAGTAATCTTTTGTGGTGGTGGGTTTGTGCGCGCGCCCCGCCCCGGTGGAAGTGTGTACATTTCGCATGTGTACATGCCGTTGGGGTGTATGAAGGAAAAGCCCGTATATGTCCCCTGGATATGTACGAGCGGTGCACGCGCATGTCCCGCGTATAAGTGTGTGTATTTTCGCGAGCGCGCTTTTGGGTGGTGTGGGGTATGTATGTGTGTGTGCGTGCGTGCGTGCGCGCGTGCGTTTCGCGCGCGCGGGGCGTGTGTGTGGGGTGTGGGTTGTGTGTGTGTGGGGTGTGAGTTTTGTGTTTTTGTGTGCTTTCCCTCCGTATGTGTATACCCGCAGGGAAAAAGCAGGCCCAAATTTTCCAAATCAAAACAGTCTAATTTTAGGAATCCCAAAGGGAAAAATCAAGAAATTTTAAAGGTTCAGGCAATCGAAGGGAAAAAAAAAAGTTTTTTTTTCCTGCAAATTTTCCCGGGCAAAGTTTTTTGGGCAAATTGTGAAAAGGGGAAATTTTTTTGATTTTTCTTTAAACAAGTTCCTTTTATTTTGTTAAAACATGTAAAAGTACTTTCAAAAATTTATTCGATCTTGATTTTGGGAAATTAAACCCCAAAAAACTTTAAAAAAAAAAAAAAAAATAAAAAAAAAAAAATTTAAAAAAAAAAAGGAAAAGGGGCATATGTTCGTTGTAAAAAAAAAAAAAAAAAAAAAAAAAAAAATCCCGAAGAAGAAAAAACAATTTTAAATGTTTGTAGCTCTCATCCCTTAGAAATATGACCCTTTTTTCACCGCGTCAATTTAATTGATTTTCGACGTCTTATTAAATTTCCCGTCAATTTTTAAATGATTAAAAAATTACTCAGAAAAAACCCAAAGGGCATGAAGCAGTGCTCTGATTCAAATAATGTTTAAAGGGTTTTTCACTTTTGAAATCTGTTTTGTGGGTTTTGTTGTGTGTGTGTGTGTTGTGTTGTGTGGGGTGCGCGTTTCGGTTTTGGGGGGTGTGTGTGTTTTTTGGGTGTTTGTGTTGTGTGTGTGAATGGGGAAAAACGTGAACTCCAAACAAAAAAAATATATTAAAAATTATGGCCCTCCCCCTGGTTTTGGTAGTGAACCCAATCTTTCCCATATAGGAAAAAATGAGGGAAATTAAAAGAGAAAAAAAATTTTCAAAGGGTGAACCAAAATATAGCCATTCTTTTTTTTTTTTCTTAAAATGATCATTTTGCCCCCCCATCAACTAAAAAAAAGAGGGTTTTACATTTGACTCTTTTCTTTTTAAAAAAATCACAAAATTCATAATCTTTGAATTAAATTTTAAAGGATTTTAAGGGCCGGGACATTTGTCGAGGGGTTGGGGGGAAAGGGGGGAATGGAGGGGGTGAGGGGGAGGGGGGGGGGGATCCCCCAGAGGCAAGTTCTCTTCGATACGGGACGGGGAAGCATGCCAAAGTTTCCCCTTTTTTTTCAAGCCCCGGGAAAAGAATGTTGGGTTTTTTAAAAAATAAAAAAGGATCTCCCTCTTCTCCCCCTCCCCTTTCCCGCTCCCCTGTAGTCTGGCGTTGCATTCCCCGGCTTTTTCCCTATTTAATGGGCCCTGTGTGCTGTGAAACATGACTTAAATTAAAAAGTTGGGTTTTAGCCCAGCCGCCGCAAAGGGCCAAAATTTAGGGCCCCTTTACCTCGTTTAAATCAACTCACAAGGGCATCAAAAAAAAAGCAAAAAAAAATTTCCCCACATCTCTTTAAAAAAACATCTTCTAAAAACCCTACCAGAAAAAATTTGTTTAAAAAACTTTTTTTCTGTAAAATCTTTGAAACAGATGAAAAAAGTTAATCTCTTTCAAAACTCAAAGATCACGTCAGGTGGGGACATCCCCCGAAAAGGGTTTTTATGGGGTTTTGGGTGTTTAAATTTTTTCATCGATGAAGGGATAGAATAAGACAATATCTGCTGTGTCTGCTTTCAAAGTTCTCGTCCTGTTTTTCCTCTTCTAAAATTTGACTAAAAAAAATTTTTACCAAATTTCACACAAAGGGGGGTTTTTGTATTTCCCTATGGGAACTTTTACTTTAAACCAGTAATTCCCCCAAAAACGGGAAATTTTACCTTTAACAAAAGTCATCACCCAGCATAGCTTTTTTCATTTTTAGTAATGAAAAACGGCTGCTTAACGAGGGGAGATCACAAAAACGACCGCACCCCCCACAAAGAGGCCAAAATCCCACGTCCAAAAAAAAACGCATTATGTGATCCCGATTTTGTTTGTGGAAAGATTTCATTCTTTGTTCCTGCCGGCTGTTCAGTTTAGGATTTCGAGTTTAGGTTCCTTTTAAAATTTCTGACGTTAAATGTCCCATCATATCAGTCTCCCCTCTCTCTCCCCTCTCTTCTCTCTCTCTCTCCCCTTGTTTTTGCACGGAAGGCCACCCCGAGATGAAGGGAAAAAGGTTGATTGTTTTTTATACCTTTACCTTTCCCCCGACCGGAAAAATGCTGCTGTTGTTTTTAATCGCCCGCCACCCCCAGGGTCGCTTAAAGGGAAAAACGCTACCTAAAATGCCCGCTGCTTGTGGGAAATATTTGGGGGCGGGGTGGTGGTTTGGGGTTTTTTAAAAATTTTGCTGGTTTAACATCTCGGTGACGGGCCCTCCCGGGTTTTGGGTTTGGCGAAACTAAACTGTTGCCATTTTCGGCAATACTTAGAACGGGCGCTTTTTCTTCAGGGGAAAGGGTTTTAGGGGAAAACTTTTGGAGGGTGTGGGTTGGGGGGAAAGGGTGCTGGCATTTTTCATGATGACGGCTAGCTGTTGGTTGGGCATGGCCATTCTTCGGATTAAAGGGGGACTTCCACCACTTTCCTCCTTGCTACGAACCCCCGGATGATGCTAACAAACCGAGATTGAAACGTTTCGCAATTCTGCTGAGTCCCAAAGGGGCAAAAAACAATTTTTCCTAAAAAAAGAACCCCGGGCCCGCTGTCTGTCTGTCTGTCTTCTGTCGTCTTTTCTGTCTGAAATCTTCTCTTTTCTCTCTCTCTCCCCTTTTCTCTCTCTCCTTTTCCCCTCTCCCCTCCCCCCCCCTCCTCCTCCTCCCCTTTTTTTTTTTTCTTCTTTTCATCTTTTAATCATTATCTTGTTGTTTTGTTGAAAGGGTTTTTGTTTGTCCCCTTTTTCTTCTTCTTCGTCCCTCGTCGCGTCGTCGTCGTCGGTCTTCTTCTTCTTCTTTTTCTTCTTTCTTCTCCTCCCCCTCCCCCCTTCCTCCCTTCTTTTTCTCCTTTTTTTTATCAACCCGTACAAACCCGTGCAACGTTTTTATAGGCCCTCAAAAGGCATTGTCCCCCACAGAACGTATTTGCTTTCAGGCTGCAATAAAACATTTGGGCATCCCGGGGAAAAACTAATCCTTTCTATCCCCAAAATAGATTCTAAAAACGCCTCAGCGGCATACACGAGGGACCCTTTGGGGAAACGGTTTTACACGTCAGTTAGAGTTCGTTGAGGCTGCCGTTACCCCCAAAACCTTTCCAACATATTCCTGGAAAAGCACCACGACTAATGCACTTTAAGATTATTTCACTTTCAGCATCATGAAGGAAGAACAAACGTGAAACCCTTTACATTGCGACAACATCGACGGCTTTTTTTGGGAGAGAAACGAGAACAGTCAAGCTTGTTTAAAAGAAGAATGAAAAAATAAAGATAATATGGGATGAACATCAGCGTCGAGGGGATCAATATGAAATTTACAAAAAAAAAGCACC
>JAMYXO010003448.1:0-20146 GCA_033310375.1 Conus canariensis | reverse complement strand
CTTGTTCGTGGAGTGCGTACTGTCAGCGGCAAAGTGCATGAATAAAACAGTGTTTACTGGTAACAACCAGAAGAAAGAGGCGGAATGGTTTGACAAGGATTGTCATCAAAGCAAAAAAGATGCAAAGACAAAGTTGCGGACATTTAGACGCAAAAGATCAGAACCAGACTGGCAGGATTACTTTGAGAGCAAACAGTCGTACCAAACTTTAATCAAAGAAAAGAGAAAAGCATTTAAAAAAGCAAAAGCAGATGCCCTCATGAATCATATAGGTAACCCAAAGCTGCTCTGGAAAGAAGTCAATTCATGTTTGCATCTGAAGTCCAAGGATGTGTGTAGTGACAAAATCACAAAAGACAAATGGTTTGATCATTTCAGTGAAGTGTTCAAATCAAACCAGTGCGCTTCAAATGAATCTAATGTTCATCATTCTATTGATTTTGCTACACTACTAGAAATTGACATACTCGATCAAGCCATTACTGAAAGTGAGGTTCGAAGAGCATTACGACACTTAAAATCTGGCAAAGCTTGTGGCTCAGATAAAATCCTGGCGGAAATGCTGAAGTCAGCAGAAGAGGTAGTATGTGAGTTTCTAACAAGACTATTCAATTCAGTTTTTTTGTCGGGGACTTTTCCAGACATGTGGCGTGAAGCCATCATTGTACCCATTTTTAAGAAAGGTAACCGTGAAAATCCGTCCAACTATAGAGGAATATCACTCCTGAGCTTGATCGGAAAATGTTACACATCTATTTTGAACAATCGTTTATATTTCTGGTTGGAAGATAATAACAAATTGTCAGAAACACAGGCGGGATTCAGAAAAGGATACTCTACCACGGATCATATTTTTACCCTATACTCCGTAATTCATAAGTATTTGAGCAAACCTGGAAAACTATATGTATGTTTCGTCGATCTAAAGAGGGCGTACGACTCGGTTCAACATGCAACCTTATTGAGAGCCCTGGTCAAAGCTGGCACATCATGTACATTTACCAAAGCAGTCATGGCGATGTACGAGTCTTTAAAAGCACGCGTACGTGTGCAGAACGACTTCACGGACTGTTTCGATTGCCCACAAGGTTTGAGACAGGGATGCGTTGCAAGTACATTTTTCTCCGTAATCATCAATCAGTTATCAGAACAATTGTCGGTAGACGGAAAGCATGGTGTACAACTCTGTCCCGGTCTTGTTGAACTTTTCATTCTGATGTTTGCAGATGATATTGCACTACTGTCAAGTTCGCCATCTGGCTTACAGAACCAGATTAATTGTTTAGTTAAGGCCTGTTCTGATCTCAGACTTGAAATAAATTGTGACAAAACCAAAGTGATGTTTTTTAGGAAGGGTGGGTTCCTTGGGAGACATGAAAAATGGTATGTTGGAACAGAACAACTCGAAGTCGTTAACAGCTATGTATATCTTGGCTTTACTTTCACAACTACTATGAGCGCTTATCAAGCAGGAAAACGCTTAGCGATCAAAGGCAAACGAGTAACTACCGACATCATCCGATCTCTGAGACGGATCGATAGCATGACGAGAGAAACGTTTTTCAAACTGTTCGACACAGTGGTTCAACCGACTCTTTTATACGCTTCGGAAATCTGGGGACCGTTGCAAGACAGTAATCAGGTAGAAAAGGTCCATTTGTATGCTTGCAAAAAGTTCTTGAATGTGCCTGTGCGCACACCATCACTCATGGTCTACGGTGAACTAGGACGGTACCCCCTTCAAGTGAACTGTTGTATCAGAGCTGTGAAATACTGGCTACGTATCATAAAGATGGACACAGATCGCCTACCCAAGCAAGCTTACACTTACACACTTAGTCCTGTTGTCTCCCAGTGGAGCATAGGGCCGCAACAACACCACGCCAACGGACTCTGTTTTGGGCTGTTCTCTTCAGCCGAGTCCATGTCATTCCGGCTTCCTTCACTTCGCTCTCGACGGATCTTCTCCACGACTGTTTTGGCCGTCCCACTTTCCTTTTTCCTTGTGGGTTCCACTCTAGTGCTTGTCTTGTGACGTTGTCTGTGGGTTTGCGGAGCGTATGGCCTATCCAGCCCCATTTTCTTTTCTTGATGTCCTGGTCGATCGGATTCTGGCGGTTCTTTTCCATAGGTCAGCGTTCGAGATCTTCTCCGGCCACCTGATGTTGAGGATGTGGCGCAGGCATTTGTTGACGAATGTCTGTATCTTCCTGGTGATGGTGTTGGTTACCCGCCACGTCTCGGTTCCATAGAGAAGGACTGCCTGGACGTTGGTGTTAAAGATGCGGACTTTGCTGCGCTGGGATAGGGCTTTGGAGTTCCAGATGGGTCGCAGGGTGTTGAACGCTACCCTTGCTTTGTTGATCCGGCTTTTAACGTCATCGTCTGCGCCGCCATCAGTATTGACCACGCTTCCTAAGTAGACGAAACGGTCTGTTTCCGTCAGGTCCTTTCCGTGTAGCTGCAGTGGTTGGTTGAGTCGGTTGTTCATCCGCATCACCTCTGTTTTCTTGGTGTTGATCTTTAGGCCGGTCTTTTCTGCCTCCTCTGCGAGTCTGATTAGCTTGGCCTGGGCGTGTTGTTGTTTGTGAGACAAAAGGCTGATGTCATCCGCAAAATCCAAGTCCTCTAGATGTTTGGTGAAGGTCCACTGGATGCCGGTGTTGCTGCCCTCTGTAGTTCTCCTCATGATCCAGTCTATGGCGATCAGGAAAATTGTCGGCGACAGTATACAGCCCTGCCTCACTCCTGTCTTCACTGCGAAGGGGTTGGTCAGCTTCCCGTTATGGATGATCTGGCAGGTTGAGTCCTCGTACAGCTTCTTGATGATGTTAATACCCAAGCAAGCTTACGACCTTCTAAATAGGCTAGATAACCAAGGGAAAATTAACTGGGTCACAAAAACTAGAATACTTTTACAGACATTGGGTTTCAATTTCGTTTGGCTTAACCAAAGTGTGGAAAATGATTTAATGTTTCTGTCTGTTTTTAAACAAAGAATTACAGACGTAGCAAAACAAGAGTGGTTTGCAGACATAAGCGACAGTAGACGTTTCACCTTGTATACATCATTCAAAACAATGCTTGTACCAGAAAATTATTTTTCTGAAGTAAAGATAAAGTGTAAACAGTAAACAAGTTGGGTATTGTTTGCTCCCATAAGAAAACCTAACACAGAGTAACTTTTATTCAAGACTGGCACAGCCTTTTAAACTTGAATAAAGTCAGACAAATACATAGACGAACAATCTAATAGTGGGGGAAAAAACAAGCGCAGGCCAACAACTGAACTATCTTCATAGTAATGACTTGGCAAAGATTTGGACTTAAGGAGGGGGGGGGGGGGGGGGGGGTAATTTGAAGATGGAGAAACTGGGAACATGAAATTAAGAAAATATGTTACAGATATGAAAACTCTTCACTAGCTGCATAAGGGAACCATCGCAATCTCTTTTGAAGGCAGATATATTTGTATTGCCTGCTCCGAGGCCTTTCGTCCGCTGGGTCGGACTCATCAGGGAGACACGGCTGGTTGTGTCTGCGCTCCTGGCGTCAAATAGAGACACACCACAGTCCATAATACTGTGGTGTTCTCACCACCAAGAGTGCAAAAAAGAATCCAATAGCACTCCCAAAGCAGCCAGCGAAGAGTAGTAAATGAAACCAAACGAAAGTGTGGGGAGGAAAAAAGTTGTTTGCATAATGTCTTTAGTTTTTCAGCAACTTTTTTCCTCCCCACACTTTCGTTTGGTTTCATTTACTACTCTTCGCTGGCTGCTTTGGGAGTGCTATTGGATTCTTTTTTGCACTCTTGGTGGTGAGAACACCACAGTATTATGGACTGTGGTGTGTCTCTATTTGACGCCAGGAGCGCAGACACAACCAGCCGTGTCTCCCTGATGAGTCCGACCCAGCGGACGAAAGGCCTCGGAGCAGGCAATACAAATATATCTGCCTTCAAAAGAGATTGCGATGGTTCCCTTATGCAGCTAGTGAAGAGTTTTCATATCTGTAACATATTTTCTTAATTTCATGTTCCCAGTTTCTCCATCTTCAAATTACCCCCCCCCCCCCCCCCCCCTCCTTAAGTCCAAATCTTTGCCAAGTCATTACTATGAAGATAGTTCAGTTGTTGGCCTGCGCTTGTTTTTTCCCCCACTATTAGATTGTTTCGTCTATGTATTTGTCTGACTTTATTCAAGTTTAAAAGGCTGTGCCAGTCTTGAATAAAAGTTACTCTGTGTTAGGTTTTCTTATGGGAGCAAACAATACCCAACTTGTTTACTGTTTATCGTTTACTGTTCCCTGCCTCATTTCATTTCCGATTAAAGATAAAGTGCTTCAGAGAATCCTTGACGAGGTTCAGATTAGGGGTGAGCGACATAAACTCTCACAGAAATCGTTTCATGCGGGATACTTCTGCGGGTATGAATGACTGTCCCTTCTGTGCAGATAAACTAGAGGATGAAAAACATGTTTTGTTTGAGTGTCCTCATTACAACAATATTCGCCCCAATATTTTCAAAACTATTCCACCTCATTTCGAAAACAAGTATCTGATAGAAATTTTAACATGTGAAAATGCTAATATTACTCGTCGGCTTGCTTGGTTTTTGTACAAATGTTTTGAAATAAGAAAAAAGAGCCAATTGCTAAAGGTTTCATAGTGATGTGTTAAAAGATAAATCTCCAGAAGTTATCAGATGAATGTATACGCATGGAATGAAAAACAAATAAGTTTTTGTCACGTCCCCACTTATGCCTGTAAGAGTTTTGTTGGATTATTGCTTTCAGTATGATTTCTTCCCTCTTGAAATGATTTGTAACGTCACTCACCCTGTGACAGAGGCCATCGTGCCATAAGTCATTAAATGTTCGAGTTTGAGTTCTCTCCCCCTCTCTCTCTCTCTCTCTCTCTCTCTCTCTCTCTCTGTGCGTGCATGCGTGCGTGTATGTGTGTGTTACAAATTATGTACATACTTTGTCATATTCATTTTACTGTCTGTTTTTAATACATGCTAATTTTTGTACGTTGTAGTATATTTCCATATATTCCCCCTGCTCAGCCCACCCCCTATCCCCACTCTCTTCTTCCCCTTAATTATTGTTTTTTTTGTTTGTTTGTTTATTTTTTTTTTTTTTTTTCATTTCTCTTATATTTTCATTTGATGTTCCATTATGATTGCATGACCGCTTTGTTTGCTTGTTTGCTTTCTTACATTATCTCATTTCACTGCATATTGTAGTCCCTACTCAGGGCGAGGACTGGATGTAAAAAAGCACGTCAGTGCTTATCTATTATCCTCGTAAATAAAGAATTTTGTCTTGTCTTCTCTGTCTCTCTGTCTCTGTGTCTCTGTCTCTGTCTCTCTCTCTCTCTCTCTCTCTCCCCTCTCTCTCTCTCTCTCTCTCTCTCTCTGCCTACCTTTCCTCATCCTCTTGCCATCTGATATGATATTCACTCTCTACATGTCTTCCTGTCTGATCTCAAGTACAGAGACTGAGTTATATTGGTCCTCTTCTAGAGGGAAAGGGAAAAGGAGGGTGAGGTGGGTTTAAAAAAATTGTTGTAACAAGGTGAGGCCTCGACCCTCCTCTTTGCCATCCCTGTCTTATCTGGCTTCATTGATTCTCACTCTCAGGCAAATCTGTGTGTTCTGTTGTCTTCTGGCTTCATTATTCTCACTCATCAGGCAAATCTGTGGTTCTGTGTCTTCTCTGGCTTCATTGATTCTCACCATCAGGCAAATCTGTGTGTTCTGTTCTTCTCTGGCTTCATTGATTCTCACTCATCAGGCAAATCTGTGTGTTCTGTTTCTTCTCTGGCTTCATTGATTCTCACTCATCATTTTTTTGTGTGTTTGTGTCTTCTTGGCTGTCATTGATTCTCACTCATCAGGCAATCTGTGTTCTGTCTCTCTGGCGTCATTGATTACTCACTCATCAGGCAAACGTGTGTCTGTGTCTCTCTGGCTTCATGATCTCACTCATCGGCAATCTGTGTGTTCATGTCTTCTCGGCTTCAATGACTCTCACCGTAGGCAAATCTGTGTGTTCTGTTCTTCTCTGGTTCATTGATTCTACTCATCCAGGCAAATCTGTGTGCGCTATTGCTTCTCGGCTCTATGATTCTCACTCACAGGCAATCGTGGTTCTGTTCTTTCTGGCTTCATTGATTCTCACTCATCAGGCAAATCTGTGTGTTCTGTGTCTTCTCTGGCTCATTGATTCTCACTCATCAGGCAATCTGTGTGTTCTGTGTCTTCTCTGGCTTCATTGATTCTCACTCATCAGGCAAATCTGTGTGTTCTGTGTCTTCTCTGGCTTCATTGATTCTCACTCATCAGGCAAATCTGTGTGTTCTGTGTCTTCTCTGGCTTCATTGATTCTCACTCATCAGGCAAATCTGTGTGTTCTGTGTCTTCTCTGGCTTCATTGATTCTCACTCATCAGGCAAATCTGTGTGTTCTGTTTCTGATCAACATGCTCTTGCGGGCTTATTTTGGCGCTGGACGGAAATGTGCACTCTCTGTATTGTACATTTACAGTAAAAATGAGAATAAGATAAAGAAAAACGCTTGCCTTGCTTATGCTGAGCTGCAATCATGGGTATGGACATACAAACTCTGAAGAATTACGCAGCATTTTCTGCTTGAATTTGCTGAAGCTTAGGAGAGGGCTGGGGGAGGGGTGGGATGCGGTGGGGTTATTCGACGTACGTTACACAGGAATCAAAAAGCAGGCATGCCATTATTGGGCTCCATCCCCTAACCCCCTCCCCTCCCCATACCCACTAGCCACAATGTTCTATTGTAGTACAATGCTCATAATGCATGAGAGAAGATGATTTTACATATAGTTTTAGAACGTTTTGCAGGAACCGAATATTATCAATAGCCTAACTGTCTTTTTTTTTTTCTAGCTGAATAAAATCGATTTTTCAACAATTTGCCCAATATAGAAGACTTCTCAAACTGAGCCGTACCTCCGCTTATGTTATACACATGAAACACACGTACTAGTGAAAAATGGGATGAAACTGACATAAAATTTTGTAGCTTACGTTTGGAAGAGGCGACCCCCCCCCCCCCCCCCCCCCCCCGCCACACACACAGAGATATACATGTGCTCGCACGCACGCACGCACACATGCATGCACAATTACTCACATACATACACACGCGCGCGCGCAATCGTAAGCACACTCGCACACAAACACGGGTGCGCACGTACATATAGGCCTACACACGTATGCACGCACGCGCGTGCGCGTACGCACACACACACGCACACACACACACACACACACACACACACACACACACACACACACAAACACACATCCACACATGCATGACTTTCGCACTCTCACTCACACACACGCGCGCGCATACCCACGAAGATATGCTACAAGAGAAGAGAGAGAGAGAGAGAGAGAGGAGAGAGAGAAAGAGAGAGAGAGAGAGAGAGAAAGAATTTGTTTACATGCGTCACCACATAAAGGATTGGCCCAGCACGATTTACCTACAAGTTTCTTATCACTGATTTTAGCCTGCATATTCATTGCAGTGATCTGTTTATCATCATTTTCCCTAAGCGCAATTAAACGGCAATTAAACACCATAATGTGTTAGCAATGCTTGAACGCCCATTCTGAATGTCTAATGAAGTGATGACATTATGAAGAACAACAGCGTGGCAGGTGACATCGCCCGCACTGAGACCCCACATGTGGAGGTGACGGAGTTCTGTCGTGTGAATCAATGAAATTTGTGTAAGCGGAGAGACTGGGAGACAGCACGGAAGGCAGCTTTCCAACTGTGTGTAAATCAGAGAGACAGACAGACAGACAGACAGACAGACGCAGGAGCGAAAGGAGTGCAGGGAAGGACGAGAGAGAGAGAGAGAGAGAGAGAGAGAGAGAGAAGAGAGAGAGAGAGAGAGAGAATGAATGATTCTTTAATTGTAAAGGCCACCAGCCCATCACAATAAAACACATAAAAGATCGTCACACATGATCAAGCACGCAAAAAAAAAAAAGGAGCACAGCTAAATAATACTTATTCGCCAGCGTAAAACAGTATATATTAATCTATTTAAACATACAGAAAATGTAACCAATGAAGCAATTAAGACACAATTGGCAATGAAGCAACTAAACACAGTTACTAATGTACACATTAGGAATTCAAGTTTCTGATACAGAGAGCTTTGTGAACAAAAAGTGACCTCTTTTATCAGTTTTTGGTTTGTGCTTGACATCAACAATATAAATTAAAAAAAGATGGCTGCCTCCAGAATTTGTGCGGAATAAACCGGGCACGAATATCTTCATACATTGGACATATCAAGAGAAAATGCATTTCACTCTCTTCAACGTCACAGCAAAAAGGACAGCGAGAATCAGTATTACGACCAGGTTGAAACTTAAGAAAGTGAGACTTCAAAAGGTGACATCCCTATTCTAAACCTTGCAAAAGACTTTCTCACAGTTATATTCTTAATTAAAGATACATACTCAGAGCAAATAACATCGCGTTTGAAAAAGGAATACACGTAAAAAAAAAAATCAGATAAAGAAGATCTCCATTCCTGCTTAAAACAGTCAATAAGACGTTGTTTAAATTCTGCTATAAAAACTTTAACATTTCCAACACCTTGCGACTCCCAAACGATTCCAAATCCATATTTAAACAAAATGTTGCGTACGCTGCATGCCCAACTAGAAAAATTATGACGCTGCAGAGAGAGAGAGAGAGAGAGAGAGAGAGAGAGAGAGAGGAGAGAGAGAGAGAGAATTCCACCGAAATTTTAATCCGGCCTTACCCGATCCATAAGCCCCAGTGCCCACTCAGCCCGCCCCCCTCCCCCCTCCCACCCACATTGCATCAATTAAGAAGCACCCATCCGACCTCGACAGAGAGGAGAGAGAGAGGAGAGAGAGAGAGAGAGAGAATCTTATTTACGGAGGGTAGTGAAATAAGCATAATTGCTTTATAATGTCCAGCCCTTCAGGGCCAGAAAAACAAAAGTAACAAAGACAAAATGTTACATTGTGCGTAGATCTGCATACAACAGAATAAACATTCATGTGCAAGTGAGATGGACAAAAAAGGAAAAACAGGAACGGGAAGGGGGGGGGGGGGAGAGAAGAGGGACAGGGGAGGGGAGGGGAAGAAATGAGAGGAAAAAGAAGGGCAAGGGAGATGAGAACATGAAATATATCACTCAATCTGAGCATTTTAGTATTGAGCAAAGTTATATTTGACAGATTCATCAAGTGGGTATTAAAACTAGACCTGAATCTATTGACATTTTTCCAAAAAGATTTTCTGGGATGTGAGTCGTTGGCCAGCCTCCGCAAATAAGCAAGGCTTGATATGTATAGAATTGATTTAGGGACAGGAAAATGTATTTTATGTGAATGTCGATGATCATTAAACGCAAACTTAATTTTTTTTTTTTAGATTGGAGCTTTGCATGAGTGTTTTATACAAGAAAAGTCCTTTATTGTACAAAACGTTTTGTCTTAAGTGGAGGGATGCCTGCCTGTTTTTAATCAGTGTGTTTTAGAGAGGGCCTGTCCACTGGTGATTTGAAAGCTCTTTCCTATGTGAAGACATAGTCAATATTTGGTTAAATGTAGGGGTGAAAAAAATGTCCAGCGCAATGAATTTTTTCTTCTGTTTTACTGAGCTGATATGTATGGCAAGACCCCTGGACAGAATGATCGATGACGCCAAAAGCTGCAGCGAAATCCAAAAAACGTTATGTCAGAGAATTGCTTTTCATTTGTGTTTAAAAGCCATCTAACAACTAATTTGGAGTGAGCATGTTGACGAGAACGAATCTCTCTAAATCCAGCTAGTTGGGATGTAGTAAATCCTATGTATTATGTATATGGGAAAAAAGACAACTTTTAATGTGTTGTTCTAGTGGTTTTGAAAGAACAGGTAGAATAGAAACAAGCCGATGATTCGATGGGTCAGCCACTTACCCGATTTGTACAATGGTTACATTTTTGTTGGTTTAAAGCAGTTTCTGTGATAACAGACGTGAAAAACGTAAGAAATTTTCCATCAATGCCGTCAATAGCAGGAGTTGCTGTCTACTTTAATCTTATGAAAGAAGCGAAAACTTCATTAACATCAATGGTACCAAATTTTAAGTTGAATGAATGTTCTTTCCAGACTATTTCTGCAATTGTAATAGATCTTTACATTTTTCATGCCTTATTAAGTTGATGTGCTGCAGTGGCAAAATGGAAGTCTAGTTCACCAGTATAAATATCTTTTGTTAAGCTTGATACAGGGTTAATTATTTTTCTTTCTTTTTGTTTTGTTTTTTTAACTGGTTAGTCCATGTACGGCTTTCCAAACGGAATTGCGTCTTTCTTTTGATCTATCTGGTAAACAACAACAACAACAAATCTTTTTCTGCTTGTAACAGAGAGATCTTTATTTCTTTGCCTTTTGTATTCTTAGTGAAGACCGTGTTTTTAACAGATATACAGCGTCCTGTTTGTCTTTTTTTTTTTTTTTAAACCCAGGACGGTTTCATCCGATGTTTGATTCTTTTAGTTTGAAGAGGGACATGCTTATTGTATACGTTATAGAAACGGGGGTTAAGCGATTATATGGAGCAAACATGTTTATTTTCTGTCGAGCAAACGGTATACGTGCTAAATTGATTGGATGTCGTCATTAAAGTTTTACAACTTATATTTGAAAAGTAAATTTGCAAGTAAAGTTCGACAGATAAGAGGAAAAATAAGAGAACGTGCCAACGGGCAAATGTGTGGCTGACAGGCAATAAAAAACACACAAATTGAGAGAGAGAGAGAGAGAGAGAGAGAGAGAGAGAGAGAGAGGGGGGGGAGGGGGGGAGGGAGGGAGGGAGGGAGAGAGAAAGAATGAATGAATGAATGAATGGATGAATGAATGAATGAATGATGGTTTATTGTGGTAAGTATTACAAAGCCCATTCACAAGGCTGGCAGACAATTGGGCTGGGGGACTGTACACATACGAAAGTTTGAAACAAACATCACTGATACATTACAGGAAAATACATTGCGACTGGATTTCAGATCACCGAATTTTATAGACCAGTATATACAATGAGAACACAGTAACTGTCAATCGGATTTTCACAATGTTTATCAGCAGTTACAAGAGTGCAACTGTCACAACGTATTGTCAGGATTTCGATTTTCAACCTCTTTGCTGCATGTAGTGCTGCCTTTCACATCTTCCTTCAGTTCCGACAGGCGATCATTCATGTTGCCTGCCGTTTCTTCAAAGTACGTCATAATGTCTGTGATTGTACTGTTTTCTGCATGGGGTATCAGTGCTTTAACACTAGCAGTACCTGCACAATCACTACTCCTGTCTGTATCACACAAATTTGCCGCTGCAACAAATGTTTTAAATTCTTGTCGTGTAGATCTAGCTACATGCGAATCATATTCTGCACCAGAGTTATCAATATCATCTTCATCAACACACAGCTTGTCACTGTCAGTGTCAGATGGGAACCCTAAGTTGGGAATTACTGTCAGTGACTCACTGCCTGTGTCGCACGGTGTCATGTCGATGTTCAGTCTTCCATCATGGCACAGCGAGCTCGGTGCAGGCAAAGATACAGGGGAAGCTGGTTGGTGTTAATACTAAAAAGTGCCAGCACAAGAGACGTCATTTGTGTTGTCACTTGTGTCGTCATTGTATATTAAAGTAGTTAGGGTTGGTAGGAACAAACCGGAAGGGGAAGACACAGCCTCACTTGTCTATTGCTTCCTGGGTTTCACGGCCTTCTCCTGCCCCTGTTGGCCTGTGATGGACATTTTCTTCTGAACACCGCACTGTGAACTGTGGGGGGGAGGGGGGGGGGGGGGGTGATGTGTTGGAGTAACAGATGAATGGACATTGTTGTCAGCCTGAGAATCACCAGTCTGATGATCCCTGCCCTCAATTTTAATTAAAGCATAACAAAGTCATATTGCGCAGCGCGGGGTTCAGCATATTGTCTACATTCGAGGGAAGACCTTCAACGGGCATTTCACACGCTTTCTTGTGAAGACGAGCAAACTTGTATCGTAGCCGTGAAAAGGTCGTCGTCCTGGCAACCACACAAGTGATGTCACTCAGAGAGACAGAGAGAGAGAACATATAAATAATTAGCAGAAGAGAGAGAACATATAATAATTAGCAGAGACAGAGAGAGAGAACATATAAATAATTAGCAGAGAGAGAGAGAGAGAGAACAAATAAATAATTAGCAGAGAGAGAGAACATATAAATAATTAGCAGAGAGAGAGAGAGAGAACATATAAATAATTAGCAGAGAGAGAGAGAGAACATATAAATAATTAGCAGAGAGAGAGAGAGAACATATAAATAATTAGCAGAGAGAGAACATATAAATAATTAGCAGAGAGAGAGAGAACATATAAATAATTAGCAGAGAGAGAGAGAGAACATATAAATAATTAGCAAACAAGCGGGGTATTTTTTGCTCCCATAAGAAAACCTAACACAGAGTAACTTTTATTCAAGACTGGCACAGCCTTTTAAACTTGAATAAAGTCAGACAAATACATAGACGAACAATCTAATAGTGGGGGAAAAAACAAGCGCAGGCCAACAACTGAACTGTCTTCTTAGTAATGACTTGGCAAAGATTTGGACTTAAGGAGGAGGGGGGGGGGGGGGGGGTTGAAGATGGAGAAACTGGGAACATGAAATTAAGAAAATATGTTACAGATATGAAAACTCTTCACTAGCTGCATAAGGGAACTATCGCAATCCCTTTTGAAGGCAGATATATTTGTATTGCCTGCTCCGAGGCCTTTCGTCCGCTGGGTCGGAACTCATCAGGGAGACACGGCTGGTTGTGTCTGCGCTTCTGGCGTCAAATACAGACACACCACAGTCCATAATACTGTGGTGTTCTCACCACCAAGGGTGCGAAAAAGAATCCAATAGCACCCCAAAGCAGCCAGCGAAGAGTAGCAAATGAAACCAAACGAAAGTGTGGGGAGGAAAAAAGTTGCTGAAAAACTAAAAACATTATGCAAATAGTATAAAATGTAGGGGACAATCTTTGAGCCTACGCTTGAGGATCCATCCAAAGATGCAAGGGAGATCAAAAGACAAACACACAGACGGACAGAAACAAATACAAATAACCTCAATTTAATCATTGATATAAATAATTAGTTCTGATTCCGCATTCTCTTTCAAAAATATGCTGCAAAGAAGTTGCAGACTGAGTCTTTTGTACATACTGACGCACATCTTTTTTGCCAGTAACAAATGATAAATATATCTATAACAACCATTCAGTTTTGCTGAATTTTCGATTCTGAATAATATGTTTATTGTTGATAACTTGCTGAGAACGTTAGTTTCCGTTAAAAGTTTTTGTTCGATGTACTTCTAGAACCTCAGCACAACAGGGCAGTCATAAAAGAAATGGTCGATGCAGTCAACAGTGTCCCTGTTGCTGTCTTGTCATTTCGTTTAGGCCTATTTAGAAGGATGTTTCTAGGGTAGATATTATGCACTATTTTCCTCAGCCTGGTCTCTTTTGTGCAGACTATAGCCCTTGACCACGTTAATTTGTCGATTTAAAAAAAACAAAAATTCTAAGCAAGAAATAATAAGCATTCGTAACAAAAAAAAAAAATTTTGTTTTGATAGCGACTTTCTAATCTTGTCGGATTTTGTGTTAAAAAGGGCTGCGTCACATTTTTGTGAATCAAAATCAGTTCCTGCTACTCCCCTTTCTATCACGGAAGCTAATCTCTTGGATTACATTGCTAAATGCATTTTTACCTTTACCCTTTACCTATCCCGTCTGTTGTCGTTGGGGCACCCCTGATGATCCGGCCACCACTCTCCTCCATCTGTACCTGTCTTCCACCGCTCGCTGAGATTCCGCCAGGCTCATTCCAGTCCACTCTTGGATATTGTCTTCCCACCTCTTCTTTTGTCTACCTCTGTTGCGGCTTCCTCTGACTGTTCCTTGCAGGATTGTCTTTACAAGGCCTGCTGAACGGGACACATGTCCGTACCACTTCATTTTCCGCTTTTTGACGACTGTGAGTAGGTCTTCAATGCAAACCTCGTACACATGATTGAGGAGCTGTACAACAAAGCCACTAGCGCCGTCTTCCTGAATGGCAGTAGAGGTGACTGGTTCCATACCACTGTTGGCGTGCGCCAGGGATGTCTGCTCTCACCAGCCCCCTTCAGTGTCTTCTTGGAGAGGATCATGGAGGATGCCTTGGAAAATCATAAAGGAACAGTTAACATCGGGGGAAGAACAATCACCAATTTGCGATTTGCAGATGATATTAATGGTCTTGCAGGAAATGAAGACGAGTTGATGAGCTTGGTGGAACATCTTGACAAAGCAGCTTCCACATACGGCATGGAGATCAGCGCCAAAAAGACCAAGCTCATGACCAACAGTACCAAAGGCATTAAGGCAGAGATCAAAGTCAGCATAACAACCTTGGAAACCGTGAAGGCCTTCAAATACCTCGGATCCATCATATCTGATGAAGGCTCAAAACCTGAGACTGTGGCAAGGATTGCACAAACAGCAGCTGTAGTGGCAAGACTAAAACTTACATGGAGAGACAAAAACCTCAGTCTTCGCTCCAAGACCCACCTAATGTGCGTCCTTGTCCTCTCAGTTTTTCTATATGCGTGTGAAACTTGGACGCTCACAGCAGAACTACAAAGAAGAATTCTGGCAACTGAAATGAGATGCTACAGAAAGATCTTGGGCATCAATTACACAGACCACGTGACAAATGAAGAAGTCTGCAGAATAATTCAACAGGCAATTGGACCCCATGAAGACCTACTCACAGTCGTCAATTGGACCCTTACTGCACAGCATTCCATAAAAATGTTTGGCCTGCTGTGACCGATTTGATGTTGTATTCCTTGCAGATATAGCACTCTGTTTTCAGTTTGGTGAATAAAATTCCTTACCTGTTCAATCCCTTTCTCTTGCCAACACTTGAAGAACCAGTATGGTGTTTTTATACATTATCAGACGGTTGTTTAAGAAACATGGTGACCGTTAGAACCTTTTATATCTGAGGCATCCTTTAAAGAGTTGCAATCCAAATAAGTTTTTAACACATATTTCCAGAAGTCGTTCTCTATTAAACCCAAACTATAGGGTCTTTCGGTGAGAACTTTTGGGTAACGATTTGACCTAAATGCTATTTAGGTATAAAACTCCAGTTCTTGTCGTCACTAGCTGCAAATAGTTTCCCAGCCTTCTGTACATAGAAGCAGCTTTGAAGTTGGGTCATGTGAAACATATTCAGACCGCCATCTTGAACTCCATACATTTACTTTTTATGTTTTCAAATGCTTTTCTGTTGCTATGGGGTTTTTTTCTGCAATAAGATTGTGTATATCATTGTATTTATTTTGTTTTAAAACTGCATTAGACCAGCAGACTGCATATCTATCTATCAACACACACACACACACACACACACACACACACACACACACACACACACACATATATATATATATATATATATATATTATATATATTTGTTAAAAAATATTTTTAAAATGAAGTGGTAAAATCTACAAGCTTGTTTCTAGCGTTGCTATCTTCAAGATGTCTTTTGGGGCACGCTAACGATCTTTTATGGCGTGCGGGACTTGATTTCAACTCTGTGTGTGCAGGCGGATCTCATTTGCTGCACGTGCGGCCTGTGGTTCTTATTGGGGCCTGTTCAGGTGGCATGTGCTAGCAAAGATTTCCACTTGTGCCTGCAATTGTTTACAATTTCTACTTTTGTGTTCAGAGTTGCTAAGTGTGGTTTGCATAATATTAACCATTTTTCTGTGGAGCATAGATTGCATCTTTTTGAAATATTGTTGTATGGTGTTGCTCTTTTTATGATTTTCCATGATATGTTGTAGTCTACTTTTTTATCTTTGAGTCTCCAGATGTATTTGCTCAGCTCTGTTTGATTTTTGTATTTTTCATTTTTGAATGACTGTTTGTGGTTTGCGTATCTGGTTTTGAAAGTGTTTTCAGTAATCCCTACATATGTTTCTTCTTCATTTTCTGATGTTACCGTAGCTTGGTATACAATGTTGCTGTGAAGACATTTATTGCTCAGGGGGCACTGTTCTTTTTTAGTGCAGTTGCAAGATGTCCTTTCGGCACCCTTCTCTTTTATGTTGCTTTTCATTTTGTTAGATGAATCAATCATGTTTTTGAGGTTGGGCATACATGAGTATGACAGTTTAATGGTGTTTTTGTTGAATATTTTGGACAGTTTGTGTTCTTTTGGGAATGATGTTGCCAAGATTTTAAAGAATTCTTTTCCTACATTTGTTTTTACTTGTCCATCGTATGGTGGGTTGTACCATATGATCTTTCTTTTCCTATTTTTCTTAATTCTGTTCGTGTTGTTGTCTGGACTGTATTGTAGTTTGTAATTGTAACCACTTTTTTGTAATGCTTCTTGATATTCTGTTGCTGCATCATTGAATGCGTTTTCATTACATGACAGGTTGGATAGTCTCTTGTTTATACCATTGGGTATTGTTTTTAGTATAGATGGTGGGTGGTTGCTTTTGATGTTTACGTAGACTGGTATGTCATTGGGTTTTTTGTATGGTTTGTACACATGGTCATTGAGGTCTAATGTTATGTCTAGGTAATTCACTACTTTTTTGTTTGCTTCTATTGTGATTTTTAAGTTGTGGTTTTAAAGATTTTACATAATTCTTTTTTCTTGTTTTCAATGGTTCTTGGATTATTGTTTAATGCAGCGAGGCCGTCATCTCTGTATAAACCGGCCTGTTTTCCAAGTTGTTTTTGGATGTTGGATAGCATGAATAGTCCGACTAGTTCACATGTTTCGGCACCATCATACGATCCCATGGTTACATCAAATGTGGAGTTTTTGCTCGTTTTTTTAATCCAAGTTTCATTTCTGGTATGGAGTAAGGTTTTTTTGGTGTGGAAAATAATATCCATTTCTGACTCTGTTATATTTGTGTATTTGTTGGCAAATTTCAATGCTAGAAACAAGCTTGTAGATTTTACCACTTCATTTTAAAAATATTTTTTAACAGATGTTGCTCCCCAAGGGGTTGAGCACCTTCAGATTTTTTAAGAACTTTTTTATATTGTTCATAATATATATATATATATATAATATATATATGTGTGTGTGTGTGTGTGTGTGTGTGTGTGTGTGTGTGTGTTGAGAGAGACAGACAGACAGACAGACAGACAGACAGAGACAGAGAGAGAGAGACAGTGGTTTACAAGGAATGTTTTGATTACCACAACTTCACCTTAAATACTCAAAAATCGGAAATGAAATGAGGCAGGGAACAGTAAACGATAAACAGTAAACAAGTTGGGTATTTTTTGCTCCCATAAGAAAACCTAACACAGAGTAACTTTTATTCAAGACTGGCACAGCCTTTTAAACTTGAATCAAGTCAGACAAATACATAGACGAACAATCTAATAGTGGGGGAAAAAACAAGCGCAGGCCAACAACTGAACTATCTTCATAGTAATGACTTGGCAAAGATTTGGACTTAAGGAGGGGGGGGGAGGGGGGGTGAATTTGAAGATGGAGAAACTGGGAACATGAAATTAAGAAAATATGTTACAGATATGAAAACTCTTCACTAGCTGCATAAGGGAACCATCGCAATCTCTTTTGAAGGCAGATATATTTGTATTGCCTGCTCCGAGGCCTTTCGTCCGCTGGGTCGGACTCATCAGGGAGACACGGCTGGTTGTGTCTGCGCTCCTGGCGTCAAATAGAGACACACCACAGTCCATAATACTGTGGTGTTCTCACCACCAAGAGTGCAAAAAAGAATCCAATAGCACTCCCAAAGCAGCCAGCGAAGAGTAGTAAATGAAACCAAACGAAAGTGTGGGGAGGAAAAAAGTTGCTGAAAAACTAAAGACATTATGCAAACAGTATAAAATAAAGGGGACAATCTTTGAGCCTACGCTTGAGGATCCACCCAAAGATGCAAGGGAGATCAAAAGACAAACACACAGACGGACAGAAACAAATACAAATAACCTCAATTTAATCAAAACAAAAATCGGAAATGAAATGAGGCAGGGAACAGTAAACGATAAACAGTAAACAAGTTGGGTATTTTTTGCTCCCATACGAAAACCTAACACAGAGTAACTTTTATTCAAGACTGGCACAGCCTTTTAAACTTGAATCAAGTCAGACAAATACATAGACGAACAATCTAATAGTGGGGAAAAAACAAGCGCAGGCCAACAACTGAACTATCTTCATAGTAATGACTTGGCAAAGATTTGGACTTAAGGAGGGGGGGGGGGGGGAGGGGGGGGGGGTAATTTGAAGATGGAGAAACTGGGAACATGAAATTAAGAAAATATGTTACAGATATGAAAACTCTTCACTAGCTGCATAAGGGAACCATCGCAATCTCTTTTGAAGGCAGATATATTTGTATTGCCTGCTCCGAGGCCTTTCGTCCGCTGGGTCGGACTCATCAGGGAGACACGGCTGGTTGTGTCTGCGCTCCTGGTGTCAAATAGAGACACACCACAGTCCATAATACTGTGGTGTTCTCACCACCAAGAGTGCAAAAAAGAATCCAATAGCACTCCCAAAGCAGCCAGCAAAGAGTAGTAAATGAAACCAAACGAAAGTGTGGGGAGGAAAAAAGTTGCTGAAAAACTAAAGACATTATGCAAACAGTATAAAATAAAGGGGACAATCTTTGAGCCTACGCTTGAGGATCCACCCAAAGATGCAAGGGAGATCAAAAGACAAACACACAGACGGACAGAAACAAATACAAATAACCTCAATTTAATCAAAACAAAAATCGGAAATGAAATGAGGCAGGGAACAGTAAACGATAAACAGTAAACAAGTTGGGTATTTTTTGCTCCCATACGAAAACCTAACACAGAGTAACTTTTATTCAAGACTGGCACAGCCTTTTAAACTTGAATCAAGTCAGACAAATACATAGACGAACAATCTAATAGTGGGGGAAAAAACAAGCGCAGGCCAACAACTGAACTATCTTCATAGTAATGACTTGGCAAAGATTTGGACTTAAGGAGGGGGGGGGGGGGTAATTTGAAGATGGAGAAACTGGGAACATGAAATTAAGAAAATATGTTACAGATATGAAAACTCTTCACTAGCTGCATAAGGGAACCATCGCAATCTCTTTTGAAGGCAGATATATTTGTATTGCCTGCTCCGAGGCCTTTCGTCCGCTGGGTCAGACTCATCAGGGAGACACGGCTGGTTGTGTCTGCGCTCCTGGCGTCAAATAGAGACACACCACAGTCCATAATACTGTGGTGTTCTCACCACCAAGAGTGCAAAAAAGAATCCAATAGCACTCCCAAAGCAGCCAGCGAAGAGTAGTAAATGAAACCAAACGAAAGTGTGGGGAGGAAAAAAGTTGCTGAAAAACTAAAGACATTATGCAAACAGTATAAAATAAAAGGCTGTGCCAGTCTTGAATAAAAGTTACTCTGTGTTAGGTTTTCTTATGGGAGCAAAAAATACCCAACTTGTTTACTGTTTATCGTTTACTGTTCCCTGCCTCATTTCATTTCCGATTTTTGTTTTGATTAAATTGAGGTTATTTGTATTTGTTTCTGTCCGTCTGTGTGTTTGTCTTTTGATCTCCCTTGCATCTTTGGTGGATCCTCAAGCGTAGGCTCAAAGATTGACCCCTTTATTTTATACTGTTTGCATAATGTCTTTAGTTTTTCAGCAACTTTTTTCCTCCCCACACTTTCGTTTGGTTTCATTTACTACTCTTCGCTGGCTGCTTTGGGAGTGCTATTGGATTCTTTTTTGCACTCTTGGTGGTGAGAACACCACAGTATTATGGACTGTGGTGTGTCTCTATTTGACGCCAGGAGCGCAGACACAACCAGCCGTGTCTCCCTGATGAGTCCGACCCAGCGGACGAAAGGCCTCGGAGCAGGCAATACAAATATATCTGCCTTCAAAAGAGATTGCGATGGTTCCCTTATGCAGCTAGTGAAGAGTTTTCATATCTGTAACATATTTTTCTTAATTTCATGTTCCCAGTTTCTCCAT
>JAMYXO010003447.1:0-20152 GCA_033310375.1 Conus canariensis | reverse complement strand
AAAGACAGACAGAAAAGGGGGGGGGAGGGGGCAAAAAGACAGAGAGACAGCAAATAAATACACTAAAATGAGCAAACATTGTCCACTAGAAAGATGATGACAAGCAAAAAATATATGAAAAAAACCATTGATAAAGAAAGAAAAGCCACATTTTTTTCTTTTAAAACTCATGGAAAAGAAGAAAACAAAAGGAGTCACAATGGTGCTGTTTGGCCTCCCCATGCTTACCTAAGCTAAACCTAATAAAGTATAATCATACCATTACTTATGGCCTGGGTCCTTGCCTATATCATCCCTACACTTTCAACTACACTGTTGCTTTAGGTTATAAACTATCAAAACAAAACAAAAAGATGAATTAGTCTTTTTCAAACTTGAAATGTAATCTATAAAATACCTATTCTATTTTCTTTTTCAATGAAAACAATTACATTAAGAAAAAAAAACATTACTCAAATTATTGTGAAACTACTGCTGTGCCTGGCAAAAGGAGAATAGAGAATCATGTTGTAATGGAATTACTACTAACGCTAGCTACTCCCATCCCAAGATCTACACTACAAAATGTAATCTCCTGTTTCTTTAGACCCCATGAATATTACTCCTACCCTTCACCTGTTCTGTCCCCCTGTTCATCCTATGGCCCTATTTCCTACTTGCGTCTAGCCCTCTGTCTGGAAAAAAAATTAGTGCTGACCCGCCCTACTTCTTCTGCGATTCTGCTCTATGCGACGGAGGTAGCCATCCGTCCTAAAATCGATTGATTGATAATGCTCCGTGCGTCGGCGTGCTCGAGAAGAGCGACGTAAGGGTCGCTCTCCTACGGGAGCTGCGGGCTGATGTCCTGACCCTCCCCCATTCCCAGCTTCACCTACCCCCTCCCTCCCTTGCCTATCCCCTACCCCCTCCCTCCCTTCCCTGCGGTTAGAAGTGCCAAGCACAGCGGAAGAAGGCTGCTGTCCAGGGATCATCTGCAGTTAGAAGTGCCAGGCACAGCGGAAGAAGGCTGCTGTCCAGGAGGATCACTGCAGTTGGGGAAGTGCCAGGCACAGCGGAAGAAGGCGTCCATGCTGTGTCCAGCGGAAACTGTGTCCAACACTGCTGTTAGAAGTGCCAGGCACAGCGGAAGAAGGCTGCTGTCCAGGGATCACTGCGGTTAGAAGTGCCAGGCACAGCGGAAGAAGGCTGCTGTCCAGGGATCACTGCTGTTAGAAGTGCCAGGCACAGCGGAAGAACTGCTGCGGCTGCTGTTGAGTGCCAGAAGCGGAGAGCTGCTGTCAGGGTCACTGCTGTTAGAAGTGCCAGGCACAGCGGAAGAAGGCTGCTGTCCAGGGATCACTGCGGGTGTGGAATGAGGAGCATCATGGGGCAGGGAGGGATCCTCCCGTGCCACCACCAAGTCCCGTGAGTTGTTTGTTTGGTTGTCTGCGAGTGCATGTTGTGTCGAGTTGGCTGATACGAAATCATGTGAGCTAGTGGAGTTTGCTGTAGTGAAGCCTGGACCTGAACTGTCTGAATGTGTGTGGTTGCTGCTGTGTTGTGCCGTGTTGTCTGCGGGAGTGTCTGCGCCTAATCTATGGTGGACAGCGCCATGGGCACTACAACTACCGGCCCAGGACCCACGGCCAGCAGCACCCCTACCCACAACATATGGCGTGAAGCGATGGCTTCTCCTTCCCCTTGAGGGGCCCGGGACACCAGGAGGCGTTGACTCAAAATCAGCTGACGCTGCGAGGACGTTCCTGCCTCTAGATGGTCCTGGCACACCAGGAGGTGTCCAGTCTGGCAAGGCTCTTGCCTGTCCTCCTCCTGCTGGGGCTGTGACACAGAGCAATGCCAAGACATCAGTCCACTAGACAGCCACTGTGTAACACCACAGACATCAGTCCACTAGACAGCCACTGTGTAACACAACAGACATTCAGTCCACTAGACAGCCACTGTGTAACATCACACACATCAGTCCACTAAACAGCCACTGCGTAACATCACAGACATCAGTCCACTAGACAGCCACAGTGTAACATCACACACATCAGTCCACTAGACAGCCACTGTCTAACATCACACACATCAGTCCACTAAACAGCCACTGCGTAACATCACAGACATCAGTCCACTAGACAGCCACAGTGTAACATCACAGACATCAGTCCACTAGACAGCCACAGTGTAACATCACAGACATCAGTCCACTAGACAGTCACAGTGTAACATCACAGACATCAGTCTACTAGACAGCCACAGTGTAACACAGTCCACTAGACAGCTACTGTGTAACACCACAGACATCAGTCCACTAGCAGCCACCATGTAACACTACAGACATCAGTTCACTAGACAGCCACAGTGTAGCAACACAGACATCAGTCCACTAGACAGCCACAGTGTAACACCACATTCAGTCCACTAGACAGCCACAGTGTAACATCACAGACATCAGTCCACTAGACAGCCACTGTGTAACAACACAGACATCAGTCCACTAGACAGCCACAGTGTAGCACCACAAACATCAGTCCACTAGACAGCCACTGTTTAACATCACAGACATCAGTCCACTAGACAGCCACTGTGTAACATCACAGACATCAGTCCACTAAACAGCCACAGTGTAACATCACAGATATCAGTCCACTAGACAGCCACTGTGTAACATCACAGACATCAGTCCACTAAACAGCCACTGTATAACATCACAGATATCAGTCCACAAGACAGCCACAGTGTAACATCACAGACATCAGTCCACTAGACAGCCACAGTGTACCACCACAGACATCAGTCCACTAGACAGCCACTGTGTAGCAACACAGACATCAGTCCACTAGACAGCCACAGTGTAACACAGTCCAATTGACAGCTACTGTGTAACACCACAGACATCAGTCCACTAGCAGCCACCGTGTAACACTACAGACATCAGTCCACTAGGCAGCCACTGTGTAACACCACAGACATTCAGTCCACTAGACAGCCATAGTGTAACACCACAGACATCAGTCCACTAGACAGCCACTGTGTAACATCACAGACATCAGTCCACTAGACAGCCACAGTGCAACATCAGACATCATTTCACTAGACAGCCACAGTGTAACATCACAGACATCAGTCCACAAGACAGCCACAATAAAACATACCACAAATGTTCAATTAAAAAAACAGTCAATAGGTAATTGGTGTGTGTGTGTGTGTGTGTGTGTGTGTGTGTGTGTGTGTGTGTGTGTGTGTGTGTGTTAGGTGTGGGTGTGATAGGTGTATGTGAGTGTGTGTGTGTGTGTGTGTGTGTGTGTGTGTGTGTGTGTGTGTGTGTGTGTGTGTGTGTGTGTGCGTGCGCGCGCGCGAGTGTGCACAATTAAAATCAAAGGAGTAGGACTATTTGGGGCAGATCACCTGGTGCAGACACTGGGTCAAGGTGGAGAGCAAAGGCCTGAAATGTGATGCCAGCTAAGGGGAAGGTCATGTATTTGAAGACTGTGAGCGACGTTATCAGTAGAAATCCCCCAAGGAGGATGGGGGTGGGGGTGGAGGTTGTTCTAATCAATTATCAGTTCACCACTCGCTCAAACTTATGCTTGGCCTCAAAACACTTGCATACATTATACAGTGATTTAGTACTAAATCTTAACTGTGGCATGTAGCATCATCGAGCTGACAATCACAAAGGGAAGCTACTCCATTCTTCCTTGAATTCTGAAAATTTGTCGCTTGCTTCAATTTCAAATCGGTCAAAAGCTAATCATTCATATTTCAGAACAAACTGTGGTTGTGCAGACAGGCATGATTTGTCGCTGCTGATCCTCCACAAGATCGGGTGAGAGAGAGGGAGATAATTCCCACTTCAGCATTTCTGCACAAGGCACATGACAGCCTGGTGCACGAGCTTAGTATGTGATGCGCCATTCACAAATTTTGCACGAAAATATCGCGGGCATCACGACGATCTGAAGCTCTGGATACCCCTGATGTTACAATACTACTTTGATTTGATTCAAGACAAAAACAAAACAAAAGACAAAATCTCATCAAACCAGAGACTGCACAAACACAATCTTGCCAATATGGAGACAAAGTTTTGAAAGCTTTTTTGATCCTGATTTCCAGTTTATTCCTGAGGACTTGCACCCCTGATTAATTCCATCATACCTGAGTCTTATTTCAATAATCACATATTTTTAGTAAGTAAACAAACACAGAAGATAGGATAAATGTACCAATGCACAATCTGTATAAGAATGTGTTACATTCATATTCCTTATCAACTAATGCAAAGCTATCTGAATGAAATGATATTTCAGAATATTTGACATTTCAGTCAGATCCACTGATCCAAACCCTCCATACACCAATCCCCTTGCTCTCCGTATTCACAACACTTCTCCTTTTTCTGTCCCTCCTCTTTACAAACACAAACCCAAGCTTGTAAAACTGCATGATATCACATTCTTTATTCTATCATTCTTTTTTCATTCTTTAACTTATGTTTGTTTTTTAACATGTACAGCTACCTGTACCTGGTTAACTTCACTCCTTAAATTTTTGTTTCCTTAAGATAATGTTTACTTTTTCCATTTCAGGAAAAATCACCCTCCCTCTGTGTGTGTGTGTTGTGTGTGTGTGTGTGTGTGTGTGTGTGTGTGTGTGTGTGTGTGTGTGCTGCGTGCGGCGCGCGCATGTGCGTGTGTGTGTGTGTGCGAGCGTAGTATAATCTTTGTCACTCTTTAAACTCTTCTCATATTCATGTAGTCTCCAGTAAGGCTTCATGAAGCATATGGAACCAGCCTTTTATAATGAATTACTACAATGTGTTCAATTAAAATGCAACAACTTATTTTGATGGATCCCGAGTTGTTCAAAGATAAGGGTTGGTTGTCAGTACACCGCACAAAGAAGGATAGAGATGAGCCTGTCTTGCATGCACCAAAGTATGTTGGGTCACTTGCCCAGTTTTATTGTGTCATTATTGAATTACAACTTGCAGCTGACTCAGAACACAACTATTGAGTGTCGATCACAATGCATCACTGATCTGAGTTGTTGAAGAGTAGAAACAAGGGTTAGTGAATGCCAGGATGTGTCTCTTTGCATCAGAACCCCCAGTTTTTACATTTGCCCCCCCCCCCCCCCCTAATATGCATACACTTACACATGCACACACAATACTAGAATTTTGTCTTGACTATGGCATCTTTAGGATTTTTTCAATGCATTTAAATGGTGTGTGTGTGTGTGTGTGTGTGTGTGTGTGTGTGTGTGTGTGTGTGTGTGTGTGTGTGTAAATAATCTGACAAAAGCGTTGACTTCAACAGGTGACAGCCATAATATGTCCTTTGCAGTTGACAAGGCTATACACACATTAACTCTCTCTCTTTAAATGATGAATTCTTGATTTCTCAGTTTGCAACTTACACAACTATCAAACCAAGAAGGAAAAATGTATCTGTCTTCATCTGTACTTTTCACAATCATTGTACACTGCAGACTGAAAGCCACATGCATTTATGCACACTCCAAGTCTGCACTCATGCACATATTGTCATGCACATATTCATGCAACAAAACAAAATTCAGATTATGACAAAGATTCCAATACAAGCCACTTATATTGAAGAAAATAGTGGAAGTAATTTTGTTCTCAATTTAGTTCAGCTATACGTAACATAGTAAACCAGTCCACATCATTTATGAAAATATCTTTGTTGTACAAGACAGCAAGTAAAAAAATTCAAATAAAAACTTGCCATCTGATCCCTATCAAACATCTCATTAACTCAGATAACCCCTTTAGCCAAACATGGAACTCAGTACATCAAAAACAAAACAAAAAATTATTCTAGACTTCAGAAAGACCAAAACTCCTTTCCCATTCCTAACCATCATAGACAAACAAGTGGAGATCATTAATATAAAATAACAACATAAATGAGTTCCAATTTCTTGGACCGACCATTTCTAAGATTTGAGATAGAAGAAAAAGACATGAAGAGTCCAGAAGAAAGCATTTGCACAAAAAGTCAAAGTCAATTAGTCAAGATACAACATATCCGTCGGACATATCGGACATTTAAACATTTTTGAGTCAGGCTGAGACTACAGAAGTATGAAAATTAAAAAAAAAAACCCAAAACAAGCAAACAAAAATGAAAACAAACACTTTGCAATTACTAGTTCCTTTCCAATTTGAAAGTGCCTTTCTTCTTAGAATGCAAATCAAAATGAATATCTGATCATTCTACATAACAGACCCATCAGCAACCCGACCTGTCATGCATTGGAAGCAAGCATGCTTGCAAACATATGTGCATGTGCTTTCATTTAGTTACCTATGTGTTGCAGCAATTACTCAGCATTTTTTTGTTTCTAGCTCGGGCATGTGTGTGTGTGTGTGTGTGTGTGTGTGTGTGTGTGTGTGTGTGTGTGTGTGTGTGTGTGTGTGTGCTGTGTGTGTGTGTGTGTGTGTCGTGTGTGTCCGCGCACGCGCATGTGTGTGTATAATGTGAGTACTTGCAAAGATTAACATTTGCACTCTGTCATATCTACTTTCAACCTGTAGTATTACCATAATGTATTCATGTATAGCTAAGTGTTACTGTCTATTCATATACTATCCCTCCACTATTTCATGTGAAAGGTGCATCCTAAGTCAGTCACCCACACATTGGTAATTCAGTACAAGTTTTGTGGCCCTTCTTTGCACTCTCCCAGCTGCCATCACTGACTGAACAATCATGTTTGTTATCATTCTGAACTGTGTCACAATTAATCTTTCATTAAAGGACAGAATGCTGGCCTGTTTCCCCAAGGGCCATGCCCAACAGCACAAACATTCAACAGAGAGTTCAATGCTGCTCATAAATAACAGTAACAGTTCCATCTCCTTTCCATTTTTTGAGTTGTTTCTTCCCCATTCATTTTTCCTGCCTACCAGTCTGAACACCTTTTTGACAGTTTACAAAGTGTACATGGCACAAGACATCATTGCCTCTCACATCACAGGTTGGGAATGGATTCACTCTATTTCCCCTTCCTTCAGCTGTTAGAATAAGTGCAAGGGGAAGGGAAAGGGGTTGGGGGTGGGGGGTGGGGGGTGGGGGGAGAACCTTAAATCAAACTGCATTGCAGCAGGAAAATAAAAAGATTTGTTATGGTGGTGTGTGTGTGTGTGTGTGTGTGTGTGTGTTGTGTGTGTGTGTGTGTGTGCTTGTGTTCGCGCGCGCACGCGCACATGTGTGCGTGCAAGGGGTGGGGGTGGGGTGTGGATACTCTCAGGCCACAATGATTTGAGATCTGACAAAGGGAGGGGGGCTTTCAAACTTGGACTTCCGCCTTCACACTGACATATTTCCTTGCACAGTTTTACAGATGTTTTATTGAATCTGTTTTAACCTTTGGCTTCTTGTGCTGGTTTGGTGGGCTCAATGTGAAAAAAAGAATGTGTTAAACAAGACGGTGAATGTGTGTGGGAAAGTTGTGGTTGAAAGGCAAGCAAGCATGAGTGAATTGTAAGAGAAGCATGCAGTACGAAAGGCAAGAGAAATTGCAAAAGACTCCTCACATGTCCTGGCCCATAATTATGAACTGCTGCCATCTGGCCGACGGTTCTGGATGCCAACGGTCCAACTGGTCAGAACAAAAGACAGTTTTACCCCAATGTCTATATCCCTTCTCAACAAGCAATAATTGTGGTGTGTGTGTGTGGTGCGTGCGGGATGGGTGGGGGGGGGGGGGGGGGGGGACAAAGGGAGAGGGGGGGACGTATACATATATATGTATGTGTGTATGTGTTTCTATGTGCGTGTGTGTGCATGTGTGATTGAATAAATGTGTATGTATATTGGGTGTGTGTGAGGGCGTGTGTGTATACATGTATGTATGTTGTGTTGTGTGTGTGTGTGTGTGTGTGTGTGTGTGTGTGTGTGTGTTGTGTGTGTGTGTGCGTGTGTGTGTGTGTGTGTGTGTGTGTGTGTGTGTAGTATGGTTGTTTACTACAGGTGTTTTACTGTTCTTTGCCATAATTATTCACTTAACTGCTTTTTTATATTCTGTATTTTTATCATTTGTGTGCAACAATGAAAATTTGATTTGATTAAGGCATGGTTGTTACCAATTGTTCTATTATTTTTATGTTAATTAATTCATTTATTCATGTGTGTGTGCATGTGTGTGTGTGCGCATGCATGTGAGTATAATCATGTGTGTGTGTGCATGCGTATGAGTGTGTGTGCGTGTATGTATGTGTGTGTGTGTGTGTGTGTGTGTGTGTGTGTGTGTGTGTGTGTGTGTGTGTGTGTGTGTGTGTGTGTAAGTGTGTGATCTGACTACGTTTATGTGTTTTGCTATTATGTGCATCATCATCATCATCATCTCATCATCTCATCATCATTCATCATCACACTTTAATGCTTCTTTTAATCAGAATTTAGGTCTGACAGTGTTGTTTCTGTTTTTAGCAAATTCTGAAAATTAGTAAGTGGTGTGTGTGTGTGTGTGTGTGTGTGTGTTGTGTGTGTGTGTGTGTGTGTGTGTGTGTGTGTGTGTGTGTTTAGTATGTACTTATCTACATGTATGAAGTTACACATTATAACTAATTGATTTTGTTGGGTTGTTGTTGTTGAGTTACCCTATTTGTTTATTGTTCATTGTTGCTGAGTTACCCTACTTGTTTATTGTTCATTGTTTTTCACGTTTATTTATGTCACTATGTATAGTTTGTCAGCAGCACGATTGTAAGTTCTCAGAATTGAGATAATAAAGTATTCTTATATCTTGTATCTTGTATTTACACCCTTGGACCATGAGTAGGAACAAAGCAACTTTGTTCAGAAAAAAATGCTAATCAACAGAATGAATGCCCCCAAATTTACTCCATTTGGATGATAAGAGTTTTTGTGCATCACCTTGACATCAAACGAGCACTCCTTGCACAGGTGACCTTATAGTCAAGTTATACCCCTGATACTGACAGTTCATTTTAAGGAAGTCCCTTTCCCATCATCCTTACATAGAAAAAAAATGAGGAAAAGAGGGGGAAAGATAGGGTGCGGGAGGATGGAGGAGGTGGGAGGGTGAAGCTGGTCAGGTATTAGGTGAGGGCTAACCATTTATGAATCAGTAGGGCAGATCCACAGTGCCTCTGGCCAAGTCTACAGCTCCTCACTGTAGCTCATTAGCAAGATCTACAACAGGTTTCTAACTTCCCTCCTAGCACCCTGACAACCAGCAGTGCTGACCCTCCAAAAGAAGGTCATATGCAGATCTGAGAATGAAGCTGATCCTGAGAGGGGCCACGTGCCAAATGTCATTCCAAGTGAGACTTCTTTGGAGTGCAATCTCCCACGTTGTCCATTGCCCTTGCTGGCTCTGCTGGACTGCTTTTTGGAGTCTTTTTTGGTCTTCTTCTTTTCTCATTTCCTGAATCATCATGTCTCTTTTGGCTTTTCCTTTGGCCTTTGACCACCATTCAGTTTTGGTCACCCCCAGTCCTTGTCTGTTGGTCTGTGTGTGTCCTGTTATTTCTCTGATCTTGAGACTTTCTTTTGCAGAATCCATCGCCTCTTGAACTTTCCATTTTCTGCCTGTCTTCAGCTGGGGCTTGATTGCTTCTACCACCTTGTCTCCTGAGTCCTCCAGCATGCTTTGAAGTCTGATCTTCCCTGCTTTGTATTCCTCCAGGATGGATTTCAGTGGTAGTTTCAGCTTTGCTTGGCGACAGTACAGCGCTATGTCAGTCAGACAGGGTGGGACACCAAGCCATTTCCTTGTGAACTTGTTGATTTTGGCTTCCATTGCCTCCACTATGCTGGTGCAGATGTTGTATATCATCAGAGGCCATAGGAGCTTTGGTATCAGCATGAACTGCAGACATCAGACTTTGTATTTGCCAGGGAGCCCACACTGGACATCTGCTTGGTTTCTTTTGCTCTTTCTGTGTCTTTCAGCGTATCATCATACCATCTTCCAAGGCTCTTGACTGGTTCTTCTGTGACTGTTGGAATGGCCTGGTTGGCAACACTGAAGACCACAGATTCGGCCACTTTTCCTTTCCTCAGTGAGAGACTCCGTGATTTCTTTGGCTTGAACTTCATTCTGGATGAGGCAGCTATGTCGTCCAGCCTCTCCAGCACATGACGTGTCTCGTCTTCTCTGGATGAAATCACTGTAGTGTCATCCATGAAGGCCTTGAGAGGGTGCATCTTGTATCCATCGCCAAGGTCTGTTTGTCTTGCGTTGCTTGTTGCTGCTTTCAAGATGACTTCCATTGCCAACACGAACAGTATTGGGGAAATTGCACAGCCCATTGCAATGCCCACTTCCAAGTTGATCCAATCTGTTGTGTACTCCTTGGGTAGAGAACCGCATTGAGAAGCCATTGAAGTACTTCTTGAGCATGTCGCGGATGTTCTTTGGCATATGGTAATCTCAAGAGCCAACTGTATCATCTCATGGGGTACAGATCCATATGCGTTTGCCAGATCAAGCCACACTACGTCCAGGTCTCTCTTTTCTGTTTTTGCTTTTTGGATTGTGCCCCAGATCATTGTGGCGTGTTCTACACAGCCAGCCACGCCTGGGATGCCACCTTTCTGGACTGACACATCCAAGTACTTCTTTTCCATCAGGTACTTGGTCAGCCTTGCTGCCATGACAGAGAAGATGATTTTCCCTTCGACGTTCAGTAGTGATATTGGCCTGAACTGGCTGATGTCACTTGAGTTTTGCTCTTTGGGGATGTACACACCATCTGCCGTCATCCACTGGCCGCTGATCTTCTGGTTTCTCCAAGCCGATCGCAGCAGCTTGTGGAGCCACTCCAGCACCTTGGGACATTTCTTGTAAAGCTGGTAAGGTATTCCGTTTGGCCCTGGTGATGATTTGGCTCTGGCTTTGTCGACCACCTTCTTGATTTCCGCCAACGTTGGAGGCTTGCCATTGAACTGTTCCTCAGGGTTGGTTGGCCACACCAGACCTTGAATGTCGAGTGGTGCTTTGCTCTGTGAGTCAGAGTATGTTTTCCTCAGATGCTGCTCAAGAACTCCTTTGTCCACACTTAGGGTCCCAGATTTTGGCTGCTCAAACAGTGTTCTAGCAAACTGGAAGGGGTCTCTGAAGAAGCGCTCTTGTGTCTTCTTCTTTTTGCTCTTCCTCTTCCTCGCAGATTCCGCTTTGCTGAGGGCGCTGTGTTTTTCTTTCAGGTCTTTCCACAGTTTTTCAAAGCCTTGTTTTTCAGCTGGCAGTGCGGTCTTCATTTGCTTCTTGAGGTTTTTCTTTTGGACCCTGATCTTGTCCATCTCTTCTTGGCGTCTGGATTTCTTTGGAGGTGTTTTCTCTTTGGGTAGTTTTGCTCCATAGGCGTCTCTACATGTGGCATACACAATGTCCCCATATGTGGCTAGTTTGTGTTCCAGGGTGCTTTTCCCTGTCAGTGCATCGAGTCATTGGACGATTTTTGCATCCAGTTTCTCCCAATCTTCAGTTTCGTTTGCTCGTGGCAGGTTGAGTTTCAGGCGCCTGGCATCGAGGGCCTGTGCAAATTCCTCATCCAAACCAACAGCGTGGATGTCCTTGGCACTGTGGTTTAAATCCTGGCCTTGGTCTTCCGACGTCTTATCTGCTGATGCAGTGCGCTGCTGCTCATTCAGATGAGTCTTCACACATCCCATCTTTGTTCTCATGGATTCATCATTCTCTCCCCCTTTCGGTGAATACTGGGAGCATCTTTTCCTTTTATTCTTAGTAGCCACATGTTCAAGGCAAAGTGGGGAGCCAGCCCACAGAGCCCTTGGTTCTGGTCTTTCCCAGTGTCCTCCGGTCTTTCCCGGACGTCCTCCGGCCTATTCCGGAAGTCAATGGTTTACCCATGCATCAGTAGAAAGAAACTCGTGGAGAGCGTGGCAGCAGAGAATCCTCAGAAGAGAAGCCCCCTTCAAGCAAGTGTTTCGGCCCTTATCTCCTGACACTCTAGTGGGGTTGGGTCACACCCGGTTCATCACTCCGGATGTCCCTCTGCTGCCCCTCTATACCACATTTGTTACTCCTTTTGGCAGATTCTGGATGAACAGACTTTCCCTTGGAGTTTGTTCTGCCAGTGAAATTTTTCAATGTGCCATGTCAGAAATACTAGAAGGTATTGACAGAGTGGTCTGTCATATGGACGATGTTCTTCTACATGTCCCAGGTCACAGAGCACATGATGATGATGACATCATTTGTAAAGTTTTACACAGATTTAACAAAGCTGGTGATGGTCATATACTGAATGTTGTGAATTTTCTCGGTCATCTACCAAGCCTCTGGGACGCATCATTGATAGTAATGGTATTCATCCAGACCCTGAAAAAATCAGACCAATCGAGGACTTAGCACCTCCCACAAATATCACTGAGTTGCAGAGATTCTTTGGCATGGTTAATCACCTCGCTAAGTTGATACCTCAACTTGCTACAACAACTGAACCTTTAAGACAACTGCTACGGAAAGACACTATGTGGCACTGGGACACGTCACAAGAAGATACATTCAAGAAAACCAAAGCACTCCTAACATCACCAGCAGTCTTGACTCATTATTCAACTGAGTTTAAAACTATTGTTGTAGTTGATGCTTCAAATTACGGCATAGGTGCTGTACTTCTTCAAGTCCAGAAGGATGATTCTGGATGACCAGTCACTTCTGCATCATGATCACTGACAGCTGCAGAGCAGAACTATGCTGTAATTGAAAACAAAACTTTGGCAGTCATGTGGGCAACTGAACGATTTCATGACTGTCTCATGGGTCTCAATTTCATAATTAAAACTGACCGTAAACCTCTCATCCCGCTTCTCCATACTACAGAAATAGCATGATAGCCACCCAGAATCTAATGATTCAGACTCCGCCTCATGCAGTCAACCCAGTTGTAATCTACGTTCCAGGGAAACGGCAAATAACAGTGGACACACTTTCCTGTGCACCCACTTCCCAGCCGAGCACAATGGATGTTTATCTAGTAAATGCAGTAGTAGCCGTCATCCAGCAGACTATTCAGATCCTTCCTGCTTCTTCACAAAAACTGTCAGATGCCAGGAAAAAAAACAGCATGCTGAAGCAGAAATTGTACAAATTATGGAGTAGTGTCGAGTTAGATGGCCAGCCTACATTTCACAATCAACACCTCTTAATACTGCATATTGGTCAAATCATCAACATTTCTCCACTGTAGACAATATTTTGCTATATGATGGTCACCTTTTCATACCTAGAGATATAGCAGCTGGAGATACTTTCCAAGTTACATGAAAGCCACTTCGGAGTCACCAAATGCAGGAGTCTTGCCCAGTCTTCAGTATGGTGGCCAGGCTTCAGTTCCCAAATTGAGGAAATGATCAATCAATGTCAAGCATGCAATAAGCTGTGTTCAGAAAGAAAAGAACCACCACTTCCCTCATAACTTCCAGATCATCCTTGGTCATGTGTACGAATGGATCTATTTGAACTAAATTCTGAACAATACATTCTTGTTGTTGACTACTTGTTGCGATGGCCTGAAATTCAAATTCTTCAGAATGAGACATCATCATACTATCTTTGTTGTCAAAATCATTTTTGCAGTGACGGAATCCCTGATGTAGTAGTTTAGGCCCACAATTTTCCGGTCCTTAATTCCATGAGTTCACCAAGGACTACAATTTCACCCAAACTATGAGTTCACCTCAATACTTCCAGAGCAACAGCAAAGCAGAAAGGAATGTTCAGACAGTGAAACATCTCCTCAAAAAAAAAAAAAAAAAAAAAAAAAAGCTGCAGATCCTCACCTTGGTTTTCTTGTGTATTGTTCTACACTACTGCAAAATGGATTATCTCCAGCAGAAATCCTCATGGGCAGGAGACTCTGCTCTAAAATCCCAGTTTTACCATCCAAGCTCTACCCATCTTCTGGTTTGGATAACATGGCTCAGAGGGAAAAAGACAACAAGATGAAACAGTGACTGAACAACAACAAACGTCATCCTGACAAAGAAAGTGTACTCTTCCACCCAGGTGATTCAGTCTACATTAAAGAGATCTTCAGTGCCCAGGTAAAGTGATTCTCCTCATCATAACCCGTATTCTCCCTTTACTGAAAGCTAAAAGGGTATCATTCGATGCAGCAACATTCATCTGACAGTGACGCCCACACCCAGGGTTATTCCACCTCCACGTTGTTTGAAGAGACCTACCCTACATTCTCCAACACCCAGTGCATCTGAATCAACACATGGGGGTCAACCAACACCCAAACCACAAACACCTTTGAAGGACAATTCACAGCCAGGGTTACTGGCCTACATTACTGGCTCAGGTCGTACAGTGAAACCACCCAGTAAAATGTACTTGTAAAAATATATATCATATTTGATTCCTTAATTCAGACATTTTAAACTCTGTCTTGCACAAATAGGTACTACTCAAAATTAATGTGTAGAATGGAAATAATGCGCGAGTTTAGTTTTTTGTTAAACATCATTTTTTTTCACTGTTGTAAGGTTAATAAGATTTCACAGTATTATGCTTCACAATCTGTTAGTTTAAACTAGTTTAAACTTTTTCATAAAGTGATAAACGTATGTCGCAATTTGAATTTTATGAATAGGCAACACGCCCGTGAATATGAACGAACAGTTAGTATTGCGACAAATTGCCAGTTGACAGAAAATATTTTAGTGCTACACTAAATTTACGAACAGTTCATGCTTATGTTCTGATCATCTTAGAAAGAACAGGCAACTGTTCTGGGGCCCTTTTTTTAAATTTATATAAATGACATAACTAGAAATCTCTCTCCTGGAACTATAGTATAAGGCTTTTTTGCAGATGACAGCTTAGTATATAGAACAATCAGAAGCAAGAATGATACACTCATTCTACAAGAAGATCTAAACGCTTTACAAGACTCAAGAGTGAGAAAGAACTTGGAAAATGGAATTTCATCCGCAGAAGTGCCAAGTGTTGCATATATGTAATAAACGCTCACCAACTAGATCAGAATACTCTATTCACAATACTATTCTTAAAGAAACCAATGCTGCAAAATATTTAGGCGTGATTATAGATAGTCGTCTCAAATGGAAAGAACATTACAATTTAGTATGTAAGAAAGCAAACAAGATCTTAGCTTTCTTATACAGGAACATCAACGACTGCCCCCAAAAGGTTAAGGACGACTGCTATAAAACACTGGTTAGACCAGTACTGGAATATGGTTGCTCAGTCTGGGATCCTTACCATCTAAAGGGCATTGATAACTTCGAAAAGATTCAGAAGTGAGCAGCACAGTTCATAACAGGGAACCATATCAGAGAGAAAGAGAATACTAGGAAGAACATGAGAAATTAGAATGGAAACCCTTAGAAGAGAGTAGAGCCTTTATTAAACTTAACACCTTCTTCAAAAGCTGAGCTAAACTAATTGATATCCCAATGGAACAACTAGTACTCAATAAAAGTGACACCAGGAGTGGCGGTCAAGCTTATGCCATACCTGAAATCAAATATTGACAGCCACTTACATTCATTTTATCCTAGTTCTGTAAGGCTGTGGAACTCACTGCCGGGTGCCATCAAGACTGCCACAAATGCAGTCTCTTTTAAAAATCAAATTGATAAGACAATCTTGAGATCTGCATATTGATTGACTTTTCTATTTTAACTTCCCAATATATTTTATGGCTACGTTTTAACCATTTAAATATCATGTGCAACCCTCTTCTTCTTCTTCTTCTTCAGGGTATACGGCCACAATCATCCAACTGATTTTTACGCCGTTTTGTGGGGGTTGCGATGGAAGAAAAACAAAATATAGAAAGCGATAGACCTAAAAGTGAGGATAAAAACCTAGTCCTGCTCTAAGTGGGTTCTCCGGCAGGCTACTGTTACTTCACTTTTCGCCCTTCCGAGCTAGCCGGTCCCTTGCTGGTCTAAGACAGCAGGGCCCCAAAAATAAAGAACAAAACAAAAAGCTATTGGGGTAAGAGTGGGGAGGGGGATGGGGGGGGGGGAGGGACCTATTATCTAACTAACTACTGACTGGGGGGCACCCTAGACTTAAAGGTGTCCAAGGTGTCCGCGGCCACAGCTGTTTCAGGCAGGTTGTTCCAGTCACGTATCGTTCTGGGGAAGAAGGAAGCTTGTCGATATTGGGTTTTACACAGAATCTGGTTGAGCTGGCGGGAGTGCTTCCTTCTTTGTCTGGGAGGGGCTGGCACGGTGCATTTTTTGTCGACGATCGCCTCTCCGTTCATTATTTTCCGTAGCATGACAAGCCTAGCTACCTTACGTCTGTGCTGCAGAGTCGGCCATTGCAGTTTGTCGATCATCGCGGTGACACTAGATGTGTTGTGGTACCGGTTGACCACAAACCGTGCTGCTCGTCTCTGGACAGCTTCAATCTTATTGATGTTGCCTTGGGTATGCGGGTCCCATACAGTGCACGCGTACTCCAAGATCGGTCTGACAAAAGTCTTATAGGCTGTTTCTTTGAGGCGCACTGCTGGGATCTTCAGGTTTCTTCTAAGGAAGCCGAGGGTCTTGTTGGCTTTAGCACAGATGGCGTTGATGTGCAGGTCCCAGCTTAGGTCACTTGTGATGGTAACGCCTAGACACTTGGAGGTAGAGACAGTTTCTAGAATATGGTTGTGGAGGGTGTAGTCGGATTTTGCAGGAGAAGATGATTTTGTAACTGGGAGAGTAGTACATTTTCCAGGATGGAATGCCATGTCCCAGCTGTGCTCCCACGTTTCTAACTTCTTGAGGTCTTCCTGAAGTAAGCTTTGGTCGGTTTTTGAGGCCTTCAAACGGTAGACAGCTGTGTCATCAGCACATAGGCGTGTCAGTGAGGAGAGTTCTTCTGGCAAGTCATTAATGTACGCCAAGAAAAGCGCCAGCCCTAAAACAGCCTTGTGGGACCCCAGACTGCACACTGACCCGGCTGGAAGCTGCGCCATCCACTACCACCGATTGTTGCCGGTCTTTCAGGAATGCTCCTATCCATTTGTTGATCTTTCCCAGGACACCGTAATGTTTCAGTTTGTGGATAAGGAGGCTGTGGTTCACTCTATCGAAGGCTTTCGCAAAGTCCATAATGATGACATCTGCCTGGTTTCCTTTTTCTAGAGTTCCAAACAGTTCTTCTGTAAAATTAAGTAGTTGTGTTTCACAGCACCGAAACTTGCGGAAGCCGTGTTGTTCTGGACATAAGATTTCGTTGGATTCTAAGTGAGACATGAGAGCGCTGACGATGACGTGTTCCAGGACTTTGCAGGGGATAGAGGTCAGAGAGACTGGGCGGTAGTTAGATGGGTCATAGTGTTCTTCCCTTCTTGAATATTGGTGCAACGTTTGCATATCTCCAATCAGAAGGGACATAACCAGCGTCAAGAGAGGACTGATAGATCATAGTAAGGATTGGGGATATTTCAGGGGCAAGGTCTTTCAGGATGCGAGGACTGATGTTGTCAGGGCCACAGGCTTTATAAGGGTTGAGTTTGGAAAGGAGGTTCAGTAATCAAGACATCAGAGAGGGTTGAGCTGGGAGAAATGTCAGACATCTTGCACTTAGCGCGAAACTCTTCATCTGTGTACTCGCGTCCCTCGTTGCCAAATTTTGCTCCAGGGGCCAACAGGCTGAGTCGCATTTTCTTTTTTTAACATGCGCGCTGGTGACCTACTCACTTTTGGGTGAACCAGCTCGTTAGGAAGAAGAAGATTCGGTGATACTATTTCTGAAAAATGAAGTGTTCTTCAGATTACTGTTAGTGTTCTAATTCTCCCTGTGAATTTACATGATGACTGACACTTATCTCTCCACTGAAAAAGTGTGTAAGCATCAACAGACACAGAACATTTAATGTTAACAGTATAACACCAAAAGAATGAGAAATATATTGAACCTAGTTTGTTAATGTTAACAGTATAACACCAAGAAGGAAATATTGACCTTAGTTGAATATAGGGTGAGGCTGTGTAACCTAAGGGGCATCACTATCAACAGACACAGAACATTTAATGTTAACAGTATAACACCAAGAAGGAAATATTGACCTTAGTTAAATATAGGTGAGGCTGTGTAACCTAAGGGGCATCACTTCAGCGACCTACGACTTAATGTTAACAGTATAACACCAAGAAGGAAATATTGACCTTAGTTGAATATAGGGTGAGGCTGTGTAACCTAAGGGCATCACTATCACCAAGATTAATGTTAACAGTATAACACCAAGAAGGAATATTGACCTTAGTTGAATATAGGGTGAGGCTGTGTAACCTAAGGGGCATCACTCATGGCGAACGCGCGACGAGATCGAGCGAGAGAATACAAACGGTCGTCAATGTAAACTGTCTCCTCGCATGGCTCTTCGAAAGACTGTCCGGCTATCGACTGCCAACTTCCGTTCTTGAACAACATATCATCACATATTGTCACAGAGAACTAGTCTGGCACTAGGTGATGGCTTGCATTTATGAATCGATGGGGCAGGCCCACAGTGCCTCTGGCCAGGTCTGCAGCTCCTCACTGTAGATATTGGATCTACCACAGCACTATGTTCACCGACTCCCATCCTGGCACCCTGACCACCAACAGTGCTGACCTCCCAAAAGCGGCAACATCGATTCATTGATCTAATGGCTGCTGCTGTATGAGAGAAGGCAACGTAGCAATGAGTATCATGATACAGGCTGTCCGAAGGGCAACTGGATCTACAATGCAGGCTAATCCAGACAAATATTTTGCTCGCCTCGTTTCCCTCCTCTTCACTTGCAGAAGTCGAAAACGGAAGTGTAGGACCGTGGGGCCGCCGGAATAGCTTAGTTGGTAGAGCATCGGACTCGTAATCTTGGGGTTGCGGGTGCGCATCTCCGCCGGGCCGTTTCGGTACAGGGAGATATTTCATTGGTTCTGACTCCATTCCCCACACAGTCCTTCGAATGAGACTATATAAACCGAGGTTCCGTGTGTGAACGCACGCACAACATCTTGCACACACGTAACATCCCATCACCAACTTTCGGAAGAGAAGGCCAGTTTGGCTGTTGGTATGGACGACACATTACGCATAGCATGCACCTTCCCCGAAGTTGGAGTATGGCTGCCTTTATGGCGGGATGAAAAAATGGTCATACACACAAAAGTGTCAGAATAATCAACATGATGATTATGGACACTAAAAGAAAGAAGAAGAAAGAAGAAGTCAGTGAAAATCACTGCAGACCTGTTAAATCAAAATGACAATATGGACAGCAGCTGACCAAACATTAGCAGTTTGCGTGAACACTGTCATCATCAGCACTGTAACGATTCCCATGGTCACCGGTCGATGAGCTTTCCGTGTATTTTGATTATGTAGTTATTCCTCTTCACTTTGTCATGTGGTGACTTCCGCGGCAACAACGGAAAAAAAAAAAATGATGGCAACTCGTTACATGGCCTGAACGTTATTATCCAAAGCAAATGCGACTGATCGACCTTTAAATCCAATGTACAACACAGAAGCAGCCAACAATTACTTTTCGGTTGAGAGCCAGACAAACGGAACGAATCCTCTCGTCAGTGTCACAGCTTGTGTGTGTGTGTGTGTGTGTGTGTGTGTGTGTGTGTGTGTGTGTGTGTGGTGTGTGTGTGTGTGTGTGTGGGGCGAGCGTGCGTGCGTGCATGTGTGTTTTTTGTGGGTTAGAAATGCATTTTAAATTTCAAATCACTCTTGAAATGAGGCATTTACGTTGTGGGCCTACGAGCACAGACTGATCACAGTTCCTTTTAAAAACAAAACAAAACAGGCAGCTCTGTAGAGACCGATGGCATCTATCTGTGATGATTAGAGTTGGGCATCATCGGGAAGTCGTGCTGGTTACAGCGTTTTTGTGCTTCTTTTCGTTGAAATATTTCTAAGTTGGTTCAGTGTGCAAATCTACTGATTTTGTTTGTTATCAGCCTTGTAGATGTTAGTGTTCTCAGGGCCTGACGAGGTGGGTGGAAGAGGGGTGGGCTGGGGGTGGGGATCGGGCATTTTTGACATTCTCCCTCTCCCCCGGTATTCTGTTGAAATCAACGATGTTGTTTGTCCAGGCCTGAACATCAGGGGAGCAGGGGGGGGGGGGGGGGGGGGGGGGGGGGGGGGGGGGGGGGGGGGGGTGGG